>JAPTHN010000161.1:0-35760 GCA_026936325.1 Platynereis dumerilii | reverse complement strand
TTGCTTTATGTAGTTTCCTAAGAACATTGTTATATTAGTTGATGTCATCTTACACGAACTATAAATGCGCAATGACAACCAGATACATGGTTGTCCTATGGCAGTCAGTAGGACAACCTTTTTTGAAAATAGGTATTTTCAAATATGCTAGATTTTTCATAAAAGACAATTGATGAAAGGATTTGCAGAAGTTGTATTGGTAATGTCAAGGTTATAAGTGGTTTTCAATTGAATGCAAAATATAAAGCATGCCTACTTTTTTTATTGCAGAAAATATTATACCAACTTTTATACCATGTCTCTCTAAATCATGCTATTATGTCATATCAATACAAACTGTATCAAATAAGTTATTCATTCACAGTCAGTAGGGCTGCCGCAGAAGTTTAGAATAATTTAAGAGAGACAAATATAGGGGGCGCTGTCAGACTGTCAACACACTGGTTAAGAGCTCTGAGAGAATATAGGATTAAACTCTACTTTCCTGGATATCTTGTTGCTTATTCTAGGTGTAATTGTCGGTAAGCTCCCTCTGCAACTCTTTTGGCAACTTTTGTGGCCAAAAACTGGATATTTGTGAAGTTTTTGAAGATTTTGGAACTCCAATACACAAGCCACATCGAGAATAGGGGATTCCCCTGCTCACCTGGCTGTTCAGCTGACCTACATTCTACCTGTTTCAGTGAACATTCAATACAGAAAACTTTAACTACTCTCTGTATCTAATAAAATCATCATATTGTTGTGCCAATTGTCTCTGTATTATCAACCTGTTGTCTTGTATTATCAATCTGTTAACTGTATTATCAATCTGTTAACTATTTTTCAGAAACTTACAGCAGACAGTGAAGAACTTAACAGTGCTCTGCAGCAAACCCTCAGCAACCAATCACTCAGTACCTTCACAAAGCATAACAACCAGTGTTTCACAAAGACCTGTGAAGCATCATAGCAACCATTGTGAAGCATCATAGCAACCAGTGTTTCACAAAGACCTGTGAAGTAACATAGCAACCAGTGTTTCACAAAGACCTGTGAAGCATAATAACAACCAGTGTTTCACAAAGACCTGTGAAGCATCATAGCAACGGTGCCTTCACAAAGACCTGTGAGGCATCATAGCAACCAGTGTTTCACAAAGACCTGTGAAGCATCCTAGTAACCAGTGCCTTCGCAAAGACCTGTGAGGCATCATAGCAACCAGTGTTTCACAAAGACCTGTGAAGAATCCTAGTAACCAGTGCCTTCACAAAGACCTGTGAGGCATCATAGCAACCAGTGTTTCACAAAGACCTGGAAAGCATCCTAGTAACCAGCGCCTTCGCAACAACCTGTGAAGCATCATACCAACCAGTGTTTCACAAAGACCTGTGAAGCATCATACCAACCAGTGTTTCACAACGACCTGTGAAGCGCCATAGCAACCAGTGTTTCACAAAGACCTGTGAAGAATCATAGCAACCAGTGTTTCACAAAGACCTGTGAAGCATCATAGCAACCAGTGTTTCACAAAGACCTGTGAAGCATTATAGCAACCAGTGTTTCACAAAGACCTGTGAAGCATCATAGCAACCAGTGTTTCACAAAGACCTGTAAAGCATCATAGTAACCGCTGCCTTCGCAAAGACCTGTGAGGCATCATAGCAACCAGTGTTTCACAAAGACCTGTGAAGCATCCTAGTAACCATTGCCTTCGCAAAGACCTGTGAGGCATCATAGCAACCAGTGTTTCACAAAGACCTGTGAAGCATCCTAGTAACCAGTGCCTTCGCAAAGACCTGTGAGGCGTCATAGCAACCAGTGTTTCACGAAGACCTGTGAAGCATCCTAGCAACCAGTGCCTTCACAAAGACCTGTGAGGCATCATAGCAACCAGTGCCTTCACAGAGACCTGTGAAGCATCCTAGCAGCCTGTGTTTCACAACGACCTGTGAAGCATCATAGCAACCAGTTTTTCACAAAGACCTGTGAAGCATCATAGCAACCAGTGTTTTACAAAGACCTGTGAAGCATCATAGCAACCAGTGTTTCACAAAGACCTGTGAAGCATCATAGCAACCAGTGTTTCACAAAGACCTGTGAAGCATCATAGCAACCAGTGTTTCACAAAGACCTGTGAAGCATCCTAGTAATCAGTGCCTTCGCAAAGACCTGTGAGGCATCATAGCAACCAGTGTTTCACAAAGACCTGTGAAGCATCATAGCAACCAGTGTTTCACAAAGACCTGTGAAGCATCATAGCAACCAGTGTTTCACTAAGATCTGTGAAGCATCATAGAAACTAGTGTTCCACAAAGACCTGTGAAGCATCTTAGCAACCAGTGTCTCACAAAGACCTGCGAAGAATCATATCAACCAGTGTTTCACAAAGACCTGTGAAGCGGCATCATGCCAAATAAATCAAAGTTGTACTCTGATGTCCTGCGCATCGGATTAAAAGAATCAACCGAGACTGTCTCACTTGCGAGGTTTCAGAATGGAAGTAACTCTTGTCACAATAACTCAATCAGACTTACTAACCGTTTTGAAGTCTTGTCAGAATCTGCTACTCATCGCAGTCCCTCAGACAACCATCCTCTAAACACTTCAAACAACATTTTAAGAGCCTGTGTGTGGAATGCTCAAAGTCTTCGACAAAAAACTCAGTCTGTGAATGATTTTAGGAATGAATTTAACTTGGATATCTTTCTCTTCACAGAAACATGGCTGAAAGCAGATGATAATGTAGAAATTGGTGAACTGGAAAGTAATGGTCAATGCTTTTTTCTTGGCACACCCCGAGAAGGTAGACAAGGGGTGGAGTTGGCTGCATTGTCAAATCAGGTCTACATGCAATTAAAATGGAAAGTGGGAAAACAAGGACTTTTGAGCATATGGAAGTCCAACTGAAATTGATTGGAAAAATTGTAACAATCCTACTTGTATATCGCCCTGAACCCTCTAACCAAAATAAGTATAGCTTGACTGAATTCTATGAGGAATTCACTAATTTTGTCGCTGGTTATCAAACAAGTCACAATGAAATTATCATAACAGGTGATTTCAACTTTCATATGAACAAAGAAAAAGATAGCAAAGCCATCCAATTTGGGAATATCTTAGAAATGTTTAATCTTGAACAACATGTTACATCTCCAACTCACAAAAGTGGAAACATTTTGGACCTAGTTATAATCCGTAGAAATTCAAATCTCAAAGATTGTGCGGTTGGTGACCTGCTTTCTGATCACCACTGCATCCTTTTCAACATCGAATTGGCTAAAGGCAAAAATCCGAAAAAGAAAATAGCATTTCGCAAAACTAACGATATTAATATACCAAAATTTAAGAATGACATCCGTCTGTGTCTTGCCAAGAATGGTCCACAAATACAAATGGCTAACGATCTGAGCAGTCTCGTGCTTTTATACAGCTCAACCAAAGAGGTGCTGGACAAACATGCACCAATTAAGATCAAACAAGTAACACTTCGAAAACCAACACCTTTCACAAATGCTGATATAAAGAATCTTAAGACCAGCAAAAGAAAGGCAGAGAAAGAAAGTGGAGACGAACCGGACTTCAGATAGACTGGGAAATATTTAAAGAAAAACGAAATGAGTTAAATGAGAGACTCAATCAACTAAAAACAGATGACCTGAAGACAAAGATTGAAAAAATGAAGGGTAATTCAAAGGCTATGTTTAAGATCCTTAATTCAAGCCTTAACAGAAAACAAGAACTTCCTCTACCACATCACGTAAACGAAGCAGATCTTGCAAATGATTTCAACAAATTCTTTGACGACAAAATCAAGAAAATTAGATCAGGATTAGATGCAAACAGCACAAGCATTGAAAATAATATTGAGACCCATTCAGGTCAAAAGCTACTTCAATTCAAAACACTCTCCGAGACAGAGATAAAGAAAATCATCACCGATATGCCTGTGAAGCACTGTAACCTTGACCCAATACCCACATGGTTACTGCTGGAATGCATCGATGAATTTCTCCCAGTCATAGCTAAAATAGTCAATACATCACTCAAACAAGGGAAAATGCCTGATGAACTGAAACATGCTCTTGTAAAACCTCTCCTAAAGAAAAATGGACTTGATCTCATTAAGAAGAATTACAGACCAGTTTCAAATTTATCTTTCCTGAGCAAAGTGATAGAGGGAGCTGTCATCAAACAGTACACCAGTCACCTCACACTTGGAAGTCTTGATGACGAAAAACAGTCGGCATACAAGAAAAATTTCAGTACAGAAACTCTTTTGACAAAAATCCACAATGATGTCATGTTGAACATGAGCCGTAGAGAAGTTACAATGCTGGTACTATTAGACTTATCTGCAGCATTTGACACAATTGATCATGAAATCCTGTTGAAAAGGCTGAAAGACAAATATGGTATTGGCGGCTCTGCTTTGAATTGGTTCAAATCGTACATCACTGGTAGATCTCAATCTGTATGCATAAATGATACTGAATCAAACAAATTGCCTCTAAAATACGGTGTTCCTCAAGGATCAAAACTTGGCCCAATCTTGTTCAATTCCTATATTGCTCCAATAAGTCAGGTGGCTGAACAAAATAAAGTTGATGATCAAAAGTACGCCGATGATGAACAACTAATCCTATCCTTCAAGCCAACTTTTCTTGAAGAGGAAAATGCAACAAAGAAAATGGAAAAGTGCATCACAGACATACGCAATTTTCTTCATAAAAACAAGCTCTGCAACAATGGCGAAAAGACAGAGTTAATCCTCATTGGCACAGCATTTCAACTCAAGAAACTTCGCATGTCAAAAATCAGCATGGATAATGTTGAAATCAAGGCAACAGAGCATGCCAGAAATTTAGGTGTGTTCTTTGATAAACACATGTCAATGCACAAACAAGTGAACAAAATGTGTCAAAATGCTTATTATAACCTTCGAAACATCTCAAAACTCCGTAAGTCTCTTAGCAAAGAGTCAATCAAAACAGCTGTCAATGCGTTAGTCACTCCTCACTTGGACTATGGAAATGGTTTGCTTTATGGTTCATCCAAACAAACAATAAATAAACTTCAGGTGGCTCAAAATTCTGCTGTACGACTGATTGAAGGACTAAAAAGACATGATAAGGTCAGTCATCACAGGAAAGAGTTACACTGGCTTCCGATCCCTGCAAGGATTCAATTCAAACTTATGACATCCACATGGAAAGCTGTGAATAATCAAGCACCTCAGTACCTCAAAAGTCTCATTCAACTGAAACCTGAAAATGACCTTAATCTCCGCAGCAATGGCAAACTGCTCTTACAGATACCTGCCACACAATATCAAAACAAGCTTGAAGATAGAGCCTTCTCCTTTTCGTCACCAACACTTTGGAATGGCTTACCAGAAAATGTGAGAAAATCGAGTACACTGGATAACTTCAAGAAACGATTGAAAACTTATCTTTTTGCAAAATACTACAGAAACCTCAACTAATCTAACCAAGCGCCAATGAGCAGTTTACTGGAATTGGCGCTATATAAGTAATTAATATTATTATTATTATTTTATTATTACAAAAAAGACAGACGACATCCCTTACTGAATTGGCAAGGTGATAAATTGTAAAAATGAATATAATTCTTAAGCCAGACTTGCCTCAGGTGGTAAGGCTAGACATGAACTACAGCTTGGAAGGACTAAGCTCTTAGGAAGACTACTAGCGATTTAGCCCAGACAGTTATTTGGAAGGCAGAACGTGGAAGGAGGATGATTGGTGGAAGAAGAGGTTGGAGAAGAAGAAATAAAGAAAATGGAGATGGAGGAGAATTATTACAAATAGAGGAAGACCACTTAGATCGCACATACAAGGAATGACGCAAAACAACATCCAAAGAGAATTTGCAGACAATATTTAACTCAGACAGTAAGGCACATAATTGAGCAGTCCTAACAGACTCCAACTTGTTGACGTTTTGATCAAAACAAACTTAACGCAGTCTTTGTAGCCACTGCCCCACATTCTTGGGACCAGCACTGCCAGATCCAGAACTTCGGAACCTGCCCATAATATTATACAAATATTGGATGGGAAGGAGTCCAATATAGAGTATAATTGGATGAAGAAAAGTTATATTGGATGAGGCGCAGCCGAATCCAATATAACTTTTCTGAATCCAATTATACTCTATATTGGACGACTTACCATCCGATATCTGTTATATTCTCCATAAATGAACCCACTTTCAAAGCAATAGGTTTAAACACTTTGACTGTGCTGGAAAGCCAGTTTGTGTTTCTTTTTGTTTAACTGCAGAATTCTCTTCAAAATGTATCTCGTTCTATTTCAGCAATGGGTAGCCACAAAAATATAAAATTCACATATTCTGATTCTGTATTCTATAACCAAGAAGCCTCTTTATATTTGGTATTTTTTATTTCAATTTTATAGCACAATGTTTTTCTTTAAACATTGGCATTTGCGCGAAAAATGGGTGAAAAAGTGCATTTTTTGTCACTCAATGTCATACCATGGTCCCATAACCTATGTAAGCAATGTTACATTTGCTTAATGTTGTTGTCCTGATCAATACGCAACTTTTGACATCATTTGTGTTTTTCTGTGTCTTCCCATTGGCGTGCAATTAATTTTTTACTAAAATTGAAAAACACAAAATTTGTTCTTGCTGTTGCTGCAGCAGGGCACAGCAGAAAGTGTTTCCTCTCAGGTCCTCCCTCACGGACCTATAACATGGCAATAAAACTCCTCACTGCACAATATAACTTCTCACTGTCCAATATAACTTTTCACTGTCCAATATAACTTTTTCTCTGCCTAATACAGCAAGGATATTATCCAAGAATACTCGCTTGTGATTGGCTGACACAATCCGAGTGGAGAATATAACACTAATTTACCTTATCAACTCACCTAAGTTTGCAAACAATTGGACAGTTTCTATATCACCAATGGCTGAAATGCAAATGCATGATCAACACTTTGTGATTGGTAGTTCATATGAATTACGAAAATTTATTTACAACACTCCAGTTTCCCCCCCCCCATCAATGTTATGGTGTTATATTATCATTATGTACACAATCCTGCAAACTTTCTTTGCCAGTGCAACCTGGTAAAATAAATACACCCTTATAAGTTAAATTCATATAATTGAAGCAAAATGTTATCAGTATTTATCAGCAGCCTGCAAAGAAATGTTATGACTTCTCGGAACAGAAATTTACAAAATATTTCATAGGCTAATCAACAAAAAAAATTGAGAGTAAGAAGAAAAATGGGAAACATTTAGCCTGAACGAAAGACTATTTTTTCAAAGCAAATATGAGAAAAAATATTTAAAATTACTTTACAGATGATTTCATAGTTGTAGACACTGAGGCTAAATTTGATTTTTTTTTCTAGGACATGTGTTCAACTGGGAAAAGTGACATCAAAAATCGTATGACATCACTTTCCAAATACAACAACAATAGGCCTATGTCCAAGAAAAAAAGTTCACATTCAGTCTCAGTGTCAACAATTATGACAGACAGATAGACAGACAGATAGACAGACAGAAAGACTGCTGATAATGAGGAGATCCACCAAAGACAAAATTATTGTCGCTGCTGGTTGGCCATCTGATGATTGTAATCTGATATGAAATCTTATGTTATCGCTGTGACAGCTGATTGCTAATTTTATGTGCATCTCACTGATGATTTCATATTTGTAGACACTTAGACCAAATTTGAATTTAGGATAAGGATAAGGATAAGGATATCTTTATTATGGTTACAAGTGACATTTTACAGAATAATAATACATGTTGAAACAGAGAGGAGTATAAAAATCACCCAGCCCCTATGGGCTTATTTGTCACTTTAAATAATTTACATTGAAAATACATACATAGGTGGCAGCACAAATATAGCTTAAAATAGCTGTTATTGATAAACACACTTTTTTCGTATATAAAAGGCATTATTTATAAAGATGGCAGTATATTTCTGACAATCATCATCATTAAGAAACATAAATTTGTCTATATCATCAATATCTTTGAATTCTGGGTATTTTGCAATTATCTTAGTATAAAGTTTCTTTATTTCGGTTTCATATTTTGGGCATTCACATAGAAAGTGGAATTCATCTTCTATCAATTGGCCATAACAGATTTCACACGTTCTATTATTAAGGCTTACATTTGAAAATCTCCCTATTTCTATTGCAAGAGGTAATATTCCTGATCTAAATTGAGCCTACATCGATCTTTGTGATTTATTTAAATTGCATAATACATAGGGTTCTAGTTTTAAGTCGGACTTGAATAGATTGTGATAGCGAAGAATAATTTTCTGGTGTCTATTTTGATTCCAGGAACAATTTGGTTGTTTGTTAATTCAATTTTGCATTGTTCAATGTCTAATAGGGGTTAGTTATCATTTATAAGAGGGATTCGCTTCAATTTATTCAATTCCGTGAAGCAGTTGTTACAAAAATTTCTATTATTTATATTGCACCACAGTATGTTCTTCGGCGGACGACCACTTGACATTTTTACCAAGAGATTCCATAAAAGTATCATATTTCATTGAGCTCTTACTACACGACTCGTCCAACCCATGTCACCCTCCATACAATTTATTTTCTAACTTGGTGAAAATAGCTTCTAGCTAGTGTTTTCTGTTTTGTAAACAGAGTATAAATAAATTTGATTTGATTTCTACAAATGCTATTCTATTACGAAAATTGATGTCATAATCCTTTTTATGTCACTTTCCCTAAACAACACATATCCCAGAAAAAAAGAAAATCACTGTGTCTACAATTCGGAAATCATCTTTTTTGCTCATGATCAATATTAAGTAATTCAGATGACCAAAGTTGCCTAAAAAAGAAAATTAATAAAACTGAATAGTACGCCTTGAAACAACAGTAGGCCTACTCATGATTACTCATAATCATTATGTAATATCAACTTGCACTTTAAAAATCGTGGAAACAGAAATGATGTGACACTGACCATCTGATTAAACAACTTACCAAATTATACCATTCGACACCTCTGTCAGCCAATCATGAGCCAGTATTTCACTGCAATAAAACCCATATTCTTTGTTGTCCAGTTATCCTCCCATGGAGAATAATACGTGAAGCTGTGAAAAACCACAGCAACAAATGACAAGTTTCAGTTTTGTCTTATGGTATAAGCCAGTTATTTACCGCGGGATCGGCAATATGTGTTTATCACAGCTTGGGCTAACGCCCTCGCTGGATAAATCACATATTGCCTCTCCCTAGGTGAATAACCTATACTTATACATATAGGATAATATTTTAGTATTATAAGAGGAATGGCATGCAGGTCATTACAGGACATTGCATTTCATTCTACACTGACCGATAACAAAATATAATAGTGTTTAACACAGTCACGCTGAAATGTACAATGAATGGAAATGAATTTTACAAATAACTAAATGCACACGTCACGAATCATTCACGCACATGCAGTATGAATCATACATAATAAAGCATTCTTCAATAAATCTATGACCCAAGTTTGCTACGCTTTCATGCCATGTTGAGCATGTAGGGCAGTGTCCCCATATAAATGTCCTACAAAATGACATTTTGAAATCACACAATTTGACAGAATTCAAACATTTATCTGTGCAAGGTAATCATATCAGTGGGTCAAGAATTATGAACTAGTGTTGTGACTACTGTATGGACATAGGCCTACATAATGCTTTTCCTTCAGCTGTGACATAAACATCTCAACAGGAAGAGTGACACAATGTTTTCTATGATTATTGCTGCAATATGCTTATCACTGAGCAGCCTCATCCTAAGTGTGGCTTCATCACCAAACTTCATTGTGTTGATAGCGGATGATCTCGGAATGGGTGACATTGGTTGCCTGGGCAATGATTCTATCAGGACTCCTAATATAGACTCAATTGCGGAGAGGGGCGCCCTTTTTACACAGCACATTGCAGCAGCTTCCGTATGCGCTCCCAGCAGAACAGCGCTTTTGACTGGACGATATCCCATCCGCGCAGGTATAGAGAAAATATGCAATATTTATATACCAATAATTAAAAAAAAAAAAAAATACTTTTATGACAAAGCACACCAAGTTGAATAGGGTGTGCTCAGTAATTTATAACAAAGACAATAACTAGAAATATTGATGATCAAATCACGGCTATTTAAAAATAAAAGAGTTTATACATAAACTCAATCCACCAAACCTTGATTCTGTTATTCAGTTATTCAGCTTTTGTTCAGATTCTTCAGGTTAATGCTTAATTTTCTATTTTGAAATGAAACGTAATGGATTTCAAAAAGATGGGTTAGCTGACACACTGTTAGAAATTTCAGTACAATCAACGGTTTTATTCCGTAATTTATATGGTCCAACGGCCGTGATCATGAAACCGTAAAAATTACAGCTTTCTTAATGTTATGATAACGCGTTTTATGAATTCACGGTTTAAAAACTGTAACTGAAGACTTAGCCTTGTTTTTTTTCCGTGCCCTTAAATAGGCTTAATTGGCAATGCCTTAATCAAGGTGTTTAACTTAAGAGCAGTCATTTGATCTCTGGAAGCAGGACTGGTGAGACTCATGAGCAAGGTAAGATTACTGTTATTTCTTTATTTAGCATGCATGATAATGCTTAATTATATTTGATTGCCTATTATTTAATAACTACCGTAATGGTTATACTGTGTAAAATGGTAAGGTACCACAACCCACAATATTTTATTGTGAGAAATATTCCTTGATGAGGATGGATGGGGCTTTATGTCCTGTATTTATGCACTAGTCTTGCAGGGGGTGATGGGGGATGCATCCCCCCACCAGACCAAAATTTATATATTTTTACATGTTAATTTTATCAGCGCGCAGTCATGTTATGTCGCGAGCAAGGGTGCCGGAACAGGGGGGGCAGGGGGGCAATTGCCCTCCTGCCCTTGGCCAGGAGGGGCAGGGGGGGGGGGCAAGGTTGCCCTTTTCATCTCAAAGAAAAAACATGATTATGCCTTAAGTTAAAGTGAATTTAGGCAAAAATGTATAAGTATATATTCAAAATTTTTATTGCCGCCATATTAAAATTTGTAGCATGAATTAGATTTGCCCTTTCTCGTCGACCGCCCCTGCCGCCCTCGTTTCCTTCCGGCACCCTTGGTTGCGAGCTATGCATTTTGCTACGCGACAGCCCCATAGACTTCCCCCCCTCCACCGGAATTTTCTGGATTCCCCCTGCCCCCTCCTTAACAGAGGCATTTATTTATCAATATAAATAAATTATCATCACACTTTTTACTAGAGGGGGGAGGGTTGGTCCGGTGATGGCATGCTGGACTGGGTCCAGGGTTCGAATCCAGCTCTTGCCGGGTCACCTGGACCTATGTTGGACGGCTGTTTCAATCATCCTTAGCCTCATTCCCTGTCAGCGTGCCTCGGCGGTCCAACGTCGGCCCGAAGCTGGTCCGTCACTGCTGACATCGGACTGACGCTGGGCTGGCGTTGGACCGCCGAGGCATGCTGACAGGGTTGCCATTTCCTCCTACTGTCCTAATTAGCCTACCAAGTGCATAAATACAGGACGTAAAGCCCAACACATTCATCCATCCCTTTAGACTTGAATAACTTAAATGTTACTTTCTAATTTGTCTACAATGGTGAAATATTTATAGGCCTACTGTGTAAAAATATTTTATTGTTTTTCTTGTACCATTTATTATTTATTTATATAATTTATTTGTCATTATTTTATGTTTTACATGTGATTATATATTACACCACTATCAATGATTTAAAAATAGCTTTGCATTGAGAGTGTCACTTAAGGACTTTGGTCTGGCTTTCATTGGTGATGTTTGCTGACTTAAGACTTAAGCACCGAAGGCAATCAACTCAATAGCAAACTATCAACAACAAGCTTCTAAGCCTATACATGTTAAAGAGTGTTGTCTAATTTTCAGATTCAAGACACAGGCTGATGGAGTTTTTGTGTCTTGTGCAATGCTAGTTCATGGAGAGGCCTTTCATGATTGTCTTTGAAGCTGTCAACTCTTCCAAGGTTAGTGGCACATTGATCTCAACAACATTTTTACCTTCAGCGAACGAAGTTCGAAGAAGGTATTGTTATCACTTTGGTCAAAAGTTGTCCGTCCGCCGGGCGGTCGGGCGGCGGGCGGATAGATCGTTTCGGGCCAGCACTCGGCCTCTATTGAGTATACATTGATGAAATTTGGTACACATATAGCCTGTATGGTCTAGTTGTGCCTTTTGATGGTCTAATTGATATAGATATTCAATACCTTTTGAAATAATTGAGAAAATATTAAAATTATTTTTGTTCGTTTCCGGGCCAAATCTCAGTCACTATTGCATGTGCACTTATGAAATTTGGTACAGATGTGGCCTATATGGTCTAGTTGTGCCTTCTGATGGTCTCATTGATGGATATTCTATACTTTTTGCAAAAATTTGGAAAATAGAAAAATATGAATTTTTTTAGTTTTTTGGGCTGAGACTATTGCATGTAAATGGATAAGGTTTGGTACACACATGGCCTTTAAGGTCTAGTTGTGCCCTTTGAAAGGTCTGGTGGAAAATATTAAATGCTATTTGAAATATTGAAAAAAAAGAGAAAAAATATATTTTTTGTTTCTGGCCCAAGACTTGGTCACTATTGCATGTACATGGATAAAGTTTGGTACACATATGACTTATGTGGTTTAGTTGTGGCTTTTCATGGTCTGACTGATACAATATTCAATACTTTTTATAACATTGAGAAAAAATATTAAAAATACTTATTTTCTAATAGGAGCCAAAACGTGCTCACTATTGCATATACAGCAATGCCATTTCCTACATGTATCACCTATAAAATGTAGCAGTGCTTTTTGACTTGTATTTAACACTTTTTGAATGATAGGAAAAAAATTGGTGCATGCATAAAACCGTACCATAATATAAGTAAATTAGTATAATAAGGCCTTTCCCTGCTTTTACAAACCCTGGCAAGCACACAGGTAGATCGCAGGGCAGCAAGCAAATAACAGATAATAGAATGCCATTACTCGACCACTGTTGCATACCTATAATATACGGAATTTGGTAAACACACCAATTTTATGATGTAATTGTAATCTTCTAAATGTGTTATTCGCTGAAGGTTTGCTGCTGCGCAGCCTATGTTTATGTCTGCTCTCCTTTCCTCTAAATAATTAATGCTCAAAGAGTCACTCATAGTAATATACTATGTCTGCCCTCAGCTAGTGAAATATACCAAAGTAATTTGTCAGTAATCACTGAGGTTTGCAATATTTCACATATATTTGCATTAATTTCCAAATTTAATTGCATGTTACGCAACAGTTTAACTTCCAAATTCTCCTTGCTTATTTTGCAAAGCTATAATTATGGATATCCAATGGTTTTTAGCTCGTCTGTTTTCTTTGAAAATGAAGGGCTATTATTGTCACTCCATCGTCAGCGTCGTCAGCGTTGTCCCGGTGAAGGTTTGTGTAAGTGTCCATTTATGTCCTCAGTTTTCCACTTAAGAGTTATGAAATTTAGTACAGGTATGGGGCTATGAGTATGGATCGGGAACATGTAGAGAAAACCAAGATGGCAGCCATTTTGTGTTGGCCATTATGGCAGCCATCTTTCTTCATTCTTGAATGGCCCTTTGTGACCTTAATATTTTACTTACAGTTATGAAATTTGGTGCAGGTATTTGCCCGTGGGTATGGATCAAGAACATGTTGAGAAATCCAAGTGGGTTGCCATTTTGGCAGCCATCTTTCTCCATTTCTTGAACTGCCCATTGTGACCTTAATGTTTCGCTTAGGGTTATGAAATTTGCTTCAGGTATTGGCGTGTGGGTATCGATCCGGAGCATGTTGAGAAATCCAAGATGGTGGCATTTTGTGGCAGCCACTATGGCAGCCATCTTTCTTCAAATTTGAACTACCCATTGAGACCTTAATATTTCACTTAAAGTTATGAAAGTTGGCGCAGGTATTGGCCTTTGGGTATTGATCAGGAACATGCTGAGAAATCCAAGATGGCGGCCAATTTGGCAGCCAATTTGGCAGCCAATTTGGCAGCCATCTTTCCTTTCTTGGATTGCCCATTGTAACCTTACTATTTTGCTTTGAGTTACAAAATTTGGTACAGGTATTGGCCTGTGTATCAATTGGGAACATCCTAGATGGCGGCCATTTTGAGGCAACCATTTTGGCAGCCATCTTTCATTTCTTGAACTGCCCATTGTGATCTCAATATTTAGGTACAGTTATTGGCCATAAGGCGTGGATCAGGAGCA
This sequence comes from Platynereis dumerilii, assembly GCA_026936325.1. Lineage (NCBI taxonomy): Eukaryota > Metazoa > Annelida > Polychaeta > Phyllodocida > Nereididae > Platynereis > Platynereis dumerilii. The sequence goes on along the minus strand of JAPTHN010000161.1, from coordinate 21,435 downwards.
TGTAAATAAATCCAAGATTGTTGTCATTTTGCCTGCTATCTTTCTTCATTCTTTACCTGCCCATTGTAACCTTAATATATCGCTTAGGGTTATAAAATTAGCTGCAGGTAATGGCCTGTGGGTGATAATCTGGCGCACATTGATAGGTTTCACATTGACAGACGAGCATTTAAATCGCTTGCGGTTCTAGTTAAAAAATAACCTTGATTGCTGGCAAGGCAATCTCCCCACTAGAATTGCCCCCTCCCTCGTACTGTCCCTCACTCTCACTGGCCAATCTTGCTCCCTCACCATTCCTTCAACCTATCCCATCTGCCTTATCCTGTCTGTCCTATCCTATCTGCCCTATCCTATCTGCCCTATCATATCTGCCCTATCATATCTGCCCTATCCTATCTGCCCTATCCTATCTGCCCTATCCTATCTGCCCTGTCCTCTTCTCATTCTCCTTCTCATCTTTCCCTCTTTCTCCCTCTCCTCTCAATCCCCTTTCCCTCCTTCCTCATTTCCGTCTTTACATCCAACCATTCTGAAATAACTTTGGTTGCTATCTGGCCAATCTCTCTCCCCCTCCTCTCCCCCTCTCCCTGTCTCTCTCCCTCCCCCAATATCCCCTATCTTGTCTAACCCTAACCTCTCTTCTCCTCTCCCTCTCCTTCTCTCTCCCCCCTCCTCTCCCTCTCTTGTCTCCCTCTCTTGTCTTCCCCTCTTGTCTCCCTCTCTTGTCTCCCTCTCCCTCTCTTGTCTCCCTCTCCCTCCCCTCTCCTGTCCCTCTCCTCCTCCTGTCGCCCTCTCCTGTCTCCTTCTTCTTTCTCCCTCTTCTGTCTCCCTCTCCTGTCTCCTTTTTCTGTCTCTCTCTCCTGTCTCCCTCTCCACTCTCCTGTCTCCCTCTCCACTCTCCTGTCTCCCTCTCCACTCTCCTGTCTCCCTCTCCACTCTCCTCTCCCTCTCCCTCTCCCTCTCCCTCTCCCTCTCCCTCTCCCTCTCCACTCCCTCTCCCTCTCAACTCTCCTCTCCACTCTCCCTCTCCCTCTCCACTCTCCCTCTCCACTCTCCCTCTCCCTCTCCACTCTCCCTCTCCACTCTCCCTTTCCTCTCTCCCTCTCCTCTCTCCCTTTCCTCTCTCCCTCTCCTCTCTCCCTCTCCTCTCTCCCTCTCCTCTCTCCCTCTCCCTCTCTCCTCTCCTCTCTCCCTCTCGTCTCTCCCTCTCCTCTCTCCCTCTCCTCTCTCCTCTCTTCCCTCTCCCTCTCATCTCTCCCGCTCCTGTCTCCCGCTCCTCTCTCCCGCTCCTCTCTCCCGCTCCTCTCTCCCGCTCCTCTCTCCCTCTCCTCTCTCCCTCTCCTCTCTCCCTCTCCTCTCTCCCTCTCCACTTCTCTTCCCTGTCTCATCCCCTATTCCCTCTTCCCTCTCTTTCTACCCCTCCTGTCCACTTTCTCTCCTACTGCCTGTCAGTCTTTCCCTCTTTCCTCCTTTCCTTTTTTGTTTTTCTCACATTTCAGTTGAGTCCAACCATTTTGAAATAATCTTGGTTGCCCGCTGGTGAATTTTCTTTCTCCTTCATCCCCCTCTTCTCCCTCTTTTCTATCATAGTCAGACGTCCCTAAATCCTCTTTCTGTTTTCCTTCACTCTCCTCTTTCCTACCTCCATATCGGGTGGGGAGAGGGTTAACTTATAAGCATATGCAATTAAAGAGTGTTGTCGATTTTCAGATTCAAGACGGACGCTGATGAAGTACATGCATCTTGTGCAACACCAGTTAATGAATAAGTCATGAAATTCACGGATAGGTCTTTCATGATTGTGTCTTCAGGTCTTTCAAGTTGTCAACTCTTCCAAGGTCAGTGGCACATTGATCCCAACAGCATATTCATGCCAATTTAATGAAATATAACCTAGGACTTTCCAACTAATCATTGAGGTTTGCATTGTTTCAAATATATTTGTATCAATTTTAATAAAATGTAGTTTTGTGGTGGTTAATTTAAGAAGTTATAAATATGGAAATGTAATGTTTTTAAAAATTGTCTTGATTGCTGCCTCATCAATCTCCCCTCTGGCATCTGTCTACATCTCGATCCGCGACCCCCTCCCCTTCAACCACTCCCAATCCTATCCCCTTTCCCGTTTGATGTGTGCCCCTCTTTATTCCCTCTTTCCCCAACCCTCTCCTCTTCTTTCCTTCATTCCTCTTTTCCTTCTTTATTTTATTGGCTTGGCTGCATTTTTAAAGGAGGGTCTCCAACATACTTTAAGACATGATCTTTCATTTGATGATCACATAACTGATAAATTTGATGGTTTATTTATTGACTTAAATGCTCTGAACATTGTAATTTGTATAATCTATAGATCGCCAAGTTTTAATTCTATCGCAGAACTCACCCAATGTTTAAATGAAAAAATAAATGTTATAAAAAGAGAAAATAAGGGTGTCATTATAGCGGGTGACTTGAACATAGACTTGCTTAAATACTCAAGCCATCATCTCACAACTGAATTCCTTGATCAAATGCTCATTAACAACATCATTCCAAAAATCACCATGCCGACTCGTATTACTGACAAATCATCCACACTCATCGATCATATATATACTAACATAGATAACTCAAAATGCGTAGCAGGAACACTCATAACTGATATAAGCGATCATTTTTCAAATTTTATTGTAATCACAACTAGTCATGAATCTTATCTCCCGAAATACATCACATATCGGTTAGTAAATGATCAACTTATTGAAAATCTAAATAATAAATTAGCTGAATACAACTGGAATGATCTATATGATACTAATGACGTCAATGAGGCATATGATCTATTCGAAAAAAAATTCTCACAGCTTGTCAATGATAACCTTCCTGAGAAAAATATTAGATTTAATAAATTCAAGCACAAAGACAAACCCTGGATCACAAGAGGAATTCTCACTTCCCTGAAAACCAAAGAAAGGCTGTACATTAAAATGATAAAAACCAGAGAAACTAAAATATATTCCAAAAACCTAGAAAATTACAAGCTTTATAATTCCATCTACAATAAATGTATCAAAACAGCAAAAGATCATCATTGGAATGCCATTTTTGAAAAATCTAAAAATGATATCAAAAAGACCTGGAAAAACATCAATAAACTCTTAAATAAGAACAATGAGAAACTAACATCACCTAAGAATCTCTATCACGGAAATATTAAGTATACAACAAGCACTGAAACAGCAAATGGACTAAATGAATATTTCACAAAGATTGGACCATCCCTTGCAGAAAATATACCCCAAACAGACAAAACTGCCTCTGAGCTAATCTCTTCTCCTTCATTACCAAACAGCCTATACTTAAGTCCTGCAACACCCACTGAAGTTCAAAACATCATTAGCCAATTAAAACCCAAAACTAGTTCTGGTCACGATAGCCTTTCTCCAAAATTAATTAAAAGATGTTCCAATATTGCAGCTCCATTAACACACATAGTTAATCTCTCAATGTCTACTGGTGTCTTCCCCCAAAGGATGAAAATTGCCAAAGTAATAGCAATATATAAAAAGGGTAATCCTGTCCAAATTGAAAATTATAGGCCCATCTCCCTTCTCCCTGCATTCTCCAAAATATTAGAACGCTTGATATATAACAGACTATTTGACTTCTTAAACAAACATAATATACTATCATCAGCTCAATATGGCTTCAGGAAAAACATGTCAACAGAATATGCAATAACCGAACTCCAGGATAGAATAGTAAAATATTTAACAGATAAGAAATGGTGCATCGGAATTCTATTAGACTTAAGCAAAGCCTTTGATACTCTAGACCATAGCATTCTATTAATGAAACTCAATCATCTAGGTATACGTGGCATCTCTCTTCAATGGTTTTCTAGCTATTTATCCAATAGAAGTCAGTACACATATTACAGCAAAATATCTTCACTTTCTAGTACTTTAAGCTGTGGCGTTCCCCAGGGGTCCATTCTTGGACCCCTTCTCTTCCTTGTATATGTTAATGATCTAGTAGACAACTTAAAAGAATGTAAAGCCATATTATTTGCAGATGATACTAACCTCTTATTCAGTGATAAAGATCTCAATACCCTGATACAAACCATCAATAGAGAACTTTTGTTAGTCAAAACCTGGTTTTCTGCCAATAAATTATCTCTTAACATAAACAAGACAAGTTACATTATATTTCACAGCCCCCATACAAAAATCACGGACCATAGCAATATAACTATCGGAGAAACAAATATCAATAGAGAAAGTAGTGCAAAATTCCTTGGTGTTCAAATAGATGATAAACTAAATTGGAAAAACCATATCACCCTGAAGGCTAACCAAATAGTTAAGATCATTTCAGTTCTTTCTAGATTAAAGCACACAATATCAATAAATATCCTGAAAAATATCTACAATGCCTTAATTTTACCACATATTTCATATGCAATAGTAGCCTGGGGAAACATCAAATGCAAAGAAATGTCGCGGATCAAAACACTCCAGAAAAAGGCCATTAGATTGATAACTAAGTCCAAGTACAATAGCCATACTGACCCCTTATTTAAGAAATTAGGCTTATTGAAATTAGATGATATTTACATTATCCAGTGTAATAAACTTTTCTTAAAACATAAACTCAAAATCCTACCACAATACCATACCCAGCAACTAGCAATTCGCAATGACATGCATAATCATTTTACAAGACGTCAATATGATTTATATTATCCCCCAATTAGAACTAAGTTAGAAGAGCAATTATTTAGTTTCAAGATCTCGCAAGTATGGAACAACCTGCCAAACAATGAAAAAGACAATCTAAGATCACCCCATTCGATATACAAACTCAAAGAATATTTGTTAAGTATGTATAACCTCACCTGTCCTCTCATAAATTGTTATATTTGCCAAAAATTAAGTTGAAAACACCATTACCATCCCACCCTCATCATCATTCATAACTCATTTGTTCTTCATCCATCAATCATATTCAGTTTTCCGTCATATATTAGTATATTTTAAATATTTTACATAATTTGTCATGTTTGTAGGTGCAGCGATTACAGCCTGTATTGGCTCTTGCTAGCTCCGCCAATTTCTATGTTATATATAATGAGAAATTTGTACACTTGTACTGTTTGTTTATGAAATTGGAAAAATAAACATCTATCTATCTATCTATCTTCTCCTGCCTTTCTGGTGCGGTAGAGCCATTTTGAAATAGGTATAGGTTATTAACCACAAGAGAGGAAATATGTTATTCATCACCTGAGTGCTTTAGCCCGAGGTGTAATAAACACATTCCTGATACCATATTGAATAACCAACTTGAGCCACGAGACAATCACTCAAACAGTCGAACTTCAGATAAGTGGACAACAAAGAATGTGAACAGGATAATATTTTGTTGCTGGCTGGTCTCCCTTTTTTATTCTCCTCTCTTCATCTCCTCTCTACCTCCCCTCTCCTCTTTCCATCTTCTCCCTTCCTCTCGTCTCTCCCTCTCCTTTCTCCCTCCCTTCTCCCCCCTCACCTCTCCTCCCTCTTCTCTCCCCACTCCTGCTCCTCTCTCCTTCTGTGTCTCCCTCTCATCTCTCCCTTGCCAATCGCTGGATCCAGGGTTCGAATCCAGCTCTTGCCGGGTCGCCTGGGCCCATGTTGGATGGCTGTTTCAATTATCATTCGGCTCATTGCTGTTTCCTCCTCCTGTCCTAATTAGCCAACCAAGTGCATAAATATAGGACGTAAAACCCAATCATCCATCCATCCATCGTCTCTCCCTCTTGCCTCTCCCTCTCATCTCTCCCTATCATCTCTCCCTCTCATCTCTCCCTCTCATCTCTCCCTCTCATCTCTCCCTCTCGTCTATCCATCTCGTCTATCCCTCTCATCTCTCCTCTCTTCTCTCCAAAAGATTATTCTTAAACAATGGTTAAGACATCACCGGCATTGCAGCTGCCTGATGTCAAAATCAAAGAAGATCCCAAACAATGTCAATGTGTTGTCATGATCATTGTTGCTTCATGATGACTTCACATTTTGTAATGGCAGGAAATACTCTTTTAAAGTAACACTTTTGACTTAAACCAGGGGGGGGGGGTTAGTGGACAGGGAGGCAAGCCCATCCCCCACCAGCCATCCTTGCCCTCCCCTCCCCTGTGAAGACTGATAATTGATATTTGGCAATGTACTTTTCAGATGCTATATATATTGTGACCCCACAAATTTCTGCATTTTGTTCAGTTTCTCTCTTATTCTGCCGTGAAAATCACATGTACTGCTTCCAGTATTATAGTACTTTTAGTCTGCCTTTCAGCATGATGATTTAAAAAAATTTCTTGATTACGTGAGGTTATCCAAATGCCCCCTCAAAGACTACTTGCCCCACTCTTGGAAATTATCTGGCTATGCCACTGCAGTTTTGAAATATAACAACATGACAAAACCACTCGAATCAGGATCACAATCATGATATTATGTAGTGCTCTAATGGGTAGTTTTTTAACCGACCTAACGTCGGTTATTAGAGAGGGGTGGTACCGGTGGTAGTGAAAGGGGACTCGTGTAAACCATGTCCATTATGTCCGTGTGTCCATGTGTCAATGTGTAAACATTTCTTGTCAACATGTGTAAGTGTCCATTTGTGACCTTAGTTTTCAACTTAAAGTAATGAAATTTGGTACAGGTATGGTACTATGAGCATGGATCGGGGACATGTCGAGAAATCCAAGATGGCTGCCATTTTATGGCGGCCATTTTGGCAGCCATCTTTCTTCATATGTGAACTGCCCATTGTGACCTTAATATTTCACTTACAGTTATGAAATTTGGTAAAGGTATGGGACTCTGGGTATAGATCGGGAACATGTTGAGAAATCAAAGATGACTGCCATTTTGTGGCGGCCATTTTGGCAGCCATCTTTCTCCATTCTTGAACTGCCCATTGTGACCCCAATATTTCACTTACAGTTATGAAATTTGGTACAGGTATTGGACTCTGGGTGTGGATTGGGAACATGCCGAGAAATCCAAGATGTCTGCCATTTTGTGGCGGCCATTTTGGCAGCCATCTTTCTTCATTCTTGAACTGGCCATTGAGATCTTAATATTTCACCTACAGTTATGAAATTTGGTACAGGTATGGGACTCTGTTTATGCATTTAGAACATGTTTATGGATTTGGAACATGTCGAGAAATCCAAGATGGCGGCCATTTTTGTGGTGGCCATTTTGACAGCCATCTTTCTTCATTCTTGAACTGCCCATTGTGACCTTAGTATTTCACTTACAGTTATGAAATTTGGTACAGGTATGGAACTCTGGGTATGGATTGGGAACATGTTGAGAAATTCAAGATGGCAGCCATTTTGTTGTGGCCATTTTGGCAGCCATCTTTTTTCATTTATTGAACTGCTCATAATGACCTCAATATTTCGCTTAGAGTTATGAAATTTGGTACAGGTATGGGCCTGAGAGTATGGATCGGGAAAGTGTTGAGAAATCCAAGATGGCGGCCATTTTGGCAGCCACATTTCTTCATTTCTTGAACTGCCCATTGTGACCTTAATATTTTGCTTAGAGTTATGAAATTTGGAACAGGCATGGCGCTGTGGGTATCAGTTGGGAACATGTTGAGAAATCCAAGATGGCAGCCACTTTGTGGCAGCCATCTTTCTTCATTCTTGAACTGCCCATTGTGACTTTAATATTTCACTTACAGTTATGAAATTTGGTACAGGTATTCAGTGTTCCAGCTAGGCCATTTGAGCATGGCGTTGCGCCATGCCCGACCCATGTCCGTCATGCCCAAAAAAAAAAATGAAAAAAATTTTTGGAGGAACATGTTGAGAAATCCAAGATTGCGGCCATTTTGGCAGCCATCTTTCCTTTTTTTTAGAAATTTGTTCAAACTGCATTGATTCTATATTGATAGTGTAGCATCTTCCAATCAACTATTTCTCCTATCTTCCAATATCAATTGCTCAGTGGTTTAGGCAATTGCACCTTCAATTTCATTGTGCTAGGTCGGTTTTGAATCCGCAGATTCTTGTTTATCACCTAGTTTAAATCTTAATTATAAAGATTTTTTTCCTCATGACCATTTAAGTACAGAAATGTGATGTACCCATGGAGCAACAAAGGTCATGACATCACAATTGCATTATTTGGGCTGCTATTTGTGACATCATCAGGTATCTCATTCTACAATGCTGGTGATGTCATAACTATTGTCAAATCAGATCTCCCTTTGAAAGTGATTCTAAAAACATCATAGGTCCTGATATTTAGGCTGTAAACAATTTGATGATATTCATAGCCAACCAGCTGGTAATATTTCAATTATGCCTTGTCTTGCATCAATTGTAAAAATATTTTTCTCTCTATTTACAGGAACAGGTGGGCAGACCAGAGGTGGCAGAAGAACGAGGAGTGCCAGTATCACCAATGATAATTTGATATGGTAAATCTGCCTTGTTACATGTCATTGATAAAGCCTGGCTACATTGAAAAAAAAGGGCCTAAACTGGTATCATTTCTACACTCAACAAAAGAACAAATAATCCCCCTTCATTTTTTTTTACTTTTGTAAGATTTATTTTGGCAAAAACCAATTAAACTGTATTGATCCTATTATAAACATGTATCAATGTGAAAATAATTCAAGTGCGACCATTTCCTGTTTACTTTTGACATTTTTAATCACATTTGGGTCTTTTTTTAAAATGCCCATACCCACATCTCGCCAAAAGAATTGGGGTGTCAAATCGAAGTGTGTGACATCTAGAGCCCTAAAAAAGCAGAAAAAGCTTTATTTTTAGCTACAGGTCATCTTTGTGCATTTGGTACAGCAAGTGAAATGATTTTTATGAAAATTTTACATGACATGACCAGTTGCATCTTGGAAATGCCAATGCTTTATTTCACAGCCAAATAACAGCAGTCATTTCCCTTGCTGTACGAAACACACCACACATCTGGAAGCTGATCTATAGCTATCAAAAATAAAGCATTCGTACCATTTTTTCGTTTTTTATGGCCCCACGTCGCACAATATGAAATGACACCCAGATTTTTTTTTTGGTGAGATGTTGGTCTGGGGCCATTCAAAAAAATCCAACTGTGATAAACAAAGTAAAAGGTAAATGTTCAGGAAATGGTCACACAGGGTAAAAGGTAAATGTTCAGGAAATGGTCGCACTTGAATGTTTTTCGGCACATTGATACTTGTTTATAATAGGATGAGCATTTTTCAACCCTTACCGGACAAAGGGACATTCATGTGCATCCCAGCTTTCTGCCTGTTGGGGCGTTTATATCCCCAAAATCTGCTGTTGTCCCTGTTGACGTCACAAGCACAGGATTGTTTTTCTGGGACTGCTCAGTCCAGTTAGGGTTTAATTGGTTTTGGCCAAAAAACATTATCTCACAAATTATAAGCAAAACTGAAGTGGGAGGTTTCTTTTGTTGAGTGTACAATAGCAAGATTCTATACCTACGCTGCAATTTGGCCTTTTCTTGAGTAGCTGACTGGCTGAGTGGTCGAGATGACCGTCTGCTCCGCTGAAGGTTTTTGTCTGCCTGGGATCGACTCCCAGCTGTTGAACCCAAAAATTTCAGTAGACTTTCATGAGCAAAATTCCAGCTGGATGACGTTCAGTGCCAGATTGTATCAAAGCTTGACACGGATTATCTTAAATTGGTTAACTCATAACTTTTAACGTGGTTACTGTGAAAATAACTTAGCCATGTTTTAAGCTGATCTCATGGTATATAATGACTAAATCATTTTCCAGTAACCCATTAAAAGATAAGTTATATGAGATGTTAAGTTGCTTGCCCCTTGTATCAGTGTCTGTGCTGGGCAAGTAAGAGATACCTCATATGGGGTAAATGTGTAACATGTTAAGGACTCCGCTCTCTCTCCCATCTCATCAATCAACCTCGCGAGCGTCCAGAACTGGGCTTAGAGGGCTGCACTTACCATATCTATCTATCATAATGCTTTATCCCACTGCAACCATGACTTACTTATGATTTCTACATAACCAATTTTGACTAGATCAACCATTTCTTGAACACCTTAAATATTTGTTAATCAGTGCAGACATGGTATTGTTGTTTGTGTGATCCTCCTCCCTCTCCTCATCTATTGATTATCTAACCATTTTCCTTTTGTTCCAGGTGACATGTCTGCAACTGATTTCTCGCTGGTGGTAGACAATAGAGTTGTGATAGAAAAAATGAAGACTTTCTACGATGCTCTGGCACGACTTTTTGCCTCTTACTACAACACTACATCGTGAATAACGCTTGTCCTCCAGAAGTGCAAACAAGCCTCGAATTTATGCAGAGGTAACATTATTCTATAATATGTTATAGTAACTGACAGTAATAATGACTTCTCTGAATTAATAAATTGAGGCTAAGAGGTCACTGCTTGGCTATTTTTTGCGAACTTGAAAATGTGGAAGTTCTAACAATAATAAATAAACCCAACAGAATATCAAACAAAATGGGTTATTCTTGTAAAGCTTTTACATTTTGAATTATTGTGTTTCAGTGTTTCTTCAAGATAAACCCAGAACGAGTGAAAGGAAAGAAACGCACGACAATTAATCCAAAAGTTTTGAACTTAGTCAATGAAATGGCAACTTTTTTATAACTCCTGTCATTTTGGCAAATACAGTAATGTATGCTGCCATCATTTTGAGATAAATTAAAAAAATTATTCTATTGATATTGCATTCTTGTCCTTTGGAGTCATGTTCATAAAAAAGTGACATTAAATAGAGGTGTTTGAAATATTTACTTCGAAAAATTGTTATCAAGCTAATCAGGAAACAGTACTGTTTATATAGTCTACATGTATGAACAACATGTATGGACATGGGACAGCATAATTATGATATACGGTGTGTTCTCACAAATATATTATGCTGACTTCACAATTAAGACACATTTATTTAATATGAAGACACATTTATTGAATTAAGTTCATCAGAAGAATTGATGTTTGTGGAGATGTTAACGCCTATTTAGTGAAATTATGTTATTGTGTGAAGCAGCTAATCAGTATCCTTTAATGTTTTTATTCCACTGTGGAAATGTTGTCACCTATTTTGTGAAATAATGCTGTTGTGCGAAGCAGCTAATTAGTATCCTTTAATGTTCACAGTCTACATATTCAATATATTGGAGGCAATGTGTTCTTAAATACATAATGCAGACTTTAATATTTTCATCAGAAGAATTTATTTTGTGTGGAAATGCTGTCATCTTTAGTAAAATAATGTTATTGCATGAAGCAACTAATCGGTTAATAGACTGTATAAATCGTAAGATAAACATTTTAATATACTCTGGATACAGTTTGTTATTGTAGCTTATAAATCAACAGTACGACGTCTTTCATGACCCTGTCTTTTATTTGATATATATGTGATTCTACCATAATAAAGGAAGTCCAATGCATACATGTTAATCTTTTTGATGAGCACACAAACCATAACTGCATACAGCTTTCATTTTTTGACACCTGTCCCTGCAATTGGGAGTAGGCTTTTTCAATGGCACTCCTGGTAAAGCCAGACTCTCTTGGTTCCTTACAGTACATACAGTCATGCTATGTACGTTTTGTACAACTGAATGTGCAATTATTACCTGTCCACGTACTGTTGCTACGGTTCGCACCTCTGCCACTATTCAACGTGTGCATAATTATAAAATAGAGGAATGTGAAATTTCCATACTTCAAGGGAGTATTTTCCACATAAAATCCACAGTGGATATTACATCATGTTGGCCGTAATATATCCCAATTATATGGACGTGTACATTTAATATTACCTTAAAAAGTCTGTAAAATGCATTGCAGCGCAGACAAATTGACAATAATAATGGCTGTGAATTTTACGATCAAATCGCTGTAAATCTCACATTGCCCAGGTGGTTTACTACAAAGATATCTATTTTACTCTGTACAATGAACGGCACAAAGCCTGTTCATTTTACGGTTTTTTGCCGTGAACTTCACAGGTGTGTGTAAACGATCTACAGGTCCCCGTATATTTTACGGTTTTCTTTTGGCGGCAAAAACTGCTGGTCATTTGACCGTAAAATCTACGGAAATTTCTAACAGTGCAGTTTCAGACAACTGCTTTTAAAAATGTTATGACCCAACAGATAAGCAGCTATCATAAATGTTGTTAAAACCGTTTTAATGCATCAATATACTTTTTGAGACAAATATTTTATTCTATTCTATTCTATTCTATTTCCAGGTATGGTCTCTACTACCATTCGAGTAAACATCTTCACAAGCAGTGTCTCCGGAATGCCCGGAAATGAGACCACAGTGGCTGACATGCTCAAAGAAAAGGATTATTCCACAGGATACATAGGTCAATATGCTAAAATTTTTAACCATTAAGTAATCATTTAGATATTTTCTATTTACAATTTAAAATTACCTTGAAAAATTATCCGTTTTGCAGGAAAATGGCATTTAGGAAACAGCTGTGAAACATACTCGGATTTTTGTAAGCATCCAAGAAACCAAGGCTTTGATTACTTCTATGGTCTTCCTCTGACCAACATGAATGACTTTGGCGATGATGGGCACCGTGTGTGGTACAGCAAATTTCCAAATTTGAATATATTCGTGGCTTCCACTCTCCTTGGTGCTGCGATCTTTTTATCAGTCCTGGTTGGACAAGACATCTTGGGAAAACGTATGGCAACTCTGACAATCATTCTTCTACTGGTGATCGCTGTCATTATTTTGTTCATTGTAAATAACTTGAAACTCCTCAACAGCCTCCTCATGAGAAACTTCGAGGTGGTGGAGCAACCCATTGATTTCAACGATAACCTAACTCAGAAGTTAGTAACCGAAGGTGTTGAGTTCATGGAAAGCCAGGTTGCTGATGAGAAACCTTTCTTTTTGGTGATGTCTTGGATTCAGGTATGCAACAAATTATAGTTTACATACCACACATACTTAAAGCTGTTATGTCATCGGATTTAAAAGAATTATCTGAATAGCCTTGTAAGATTTCATATATGAAGTAAAATTTCTTAAAAATGTAAACAAGTAGATTTGAATGCCAGGAAAAAGAAACCCTTTTTTGTTCAAAAAAGTAATTGCAAGCTCTACAATCAATTTAATCCACTTAGTTATGGAAAGCAAACAATTCTATTGATTGGAAGTGTACAGGCCACTGCATATCTGTCAGTTTATGATCTCTTGCTGCAAGTGCAAGATGAATCTCGCATAGAACTGAAAGACGTATTAGCTTTAAACAATTCAAATTTTATGACACACATACACATACTATGTTGGTTATTATGTGGTCCCAGGGACGGACGCAGGAGGGGAGATGGGGGAGATGCATCCCCCCCCACCAGACCAAAATTTTTAATATTTTTTACATGCTAATTTTATCAGCGCGCAGTCGCGTTATGTTGCCATGCGTTCCGCGACCCGATAGCTTGATACACCCCCCCCCACCGGAATGTTCTGCATCCCCCCCTGTGTGGTCCTTTTATAAATTTCTGAATTGCATTAATCCCCATGGAACACAGGTCATAAGGTTACAAATTTGGTAATTCTCTTAATTGTAGGTCCACACTGTTCTTTACAACTCCAAGCAATTCGAGGGAGTCAGTAAGTTTGGCAAATATGGAGACAACGTTGAAGAGATGGACTGGAGTGTTGGTGAGATTTTGAAGGCAGTTGAGAGATTGGGAATCTCCGATGACACATTTGTCTATTTCACGTCGGACAACGGAGCACATGCAACGGAATATAGCCTGGAGGGTGAACGCCATGGGGGCTACAACGGAATCTATAGAGGTATATATATGCTTTGGCTGATAACAATATGTACATTTTACAAATCTCCTAATACTCCCCATGACATAACAACCAGATATGTGCTATGCAAAGCCTTTATTCAGTGAACTCTCAACAACAACATAATCAATCATAATCCTATGATAATAACTACTTTAGTGAACTTAATACTTCTGAACTAACTATTTTCGTCCAACTTAAGATCACGTGGTAACTTGACTTTGCTTAAGGAGTCCCGCAAGGCCCTAAATTCAGCCTGTATATCTTCAGAATGATTCACACAGCTCTGTCTGAAGTCTCTATTGAATTCATCAAAGTGTCTGGCCAGACCATGTGGTGGGCCAACATGAAATTTCAATGGATCTGCATCTTGATCTTGCCTGCTTCTCAGGGCGTCCTCCAGCTGCTGGAATCGTTTTTGATTTTTCCTCTGGCATCCAACAATTGTTTAAGAGCATCTTCCACACTCGACTCTTTTGCTTCAAGATTATTTTCTTCTTTCTTTCCCTCCGTCTGGATTTTCAGTGTCAGACATATTGGTGAGAGTTCACAGGACATAAAGACACCAGGTGGCATCATCAGCTTATGATGCCAACCACAGTATATACTGGTTAACAATGTCATGGAGCTAAATTACAATTATTCAAAATGACATGTTGTTGTGTTGATTCGTCTTTCAGCTCTGTTGGAAAAAATACCATATCAAACACAGAAGTTCCCAATGTTTTGGTGATCTGAATAGATTATTCAGGTTGTAGAGATCTGAAAAATAATCTTCTGTATTTAAGTTACTGTTAAGTCAAGCTGAGGCCTATATAGTATATTGCAGAACTATTGATGACTGTTGTATTTTTTCACACAGGAGGAAAAACCATGGGGGGTATGGAAGGAGGCATCAGAGTACCCACTGTTGCTATGTATCCAGGCGTCATTCCTGCTGGCCTGGAGATCCACCAACAACTAGTCAGATGGACATTCTTCCTACTCTCGCTAATTTAGCCCAAGCCAAGTTACCTGACCGCCTCATAGATGGTCATGATCTCATGCCTCTCATGAAGAATGAGACAGTCTTCACTGATCACAGACTTCTCTTCCACTACTGCAGACAGCACATCCACGCTGCGCGATACACCCCAGAGAAGAGTCAGTATCGTTTAATACTTTAAGCTCATCGATCAGTTATACTGTAATTTTCAATATTGCATATTTAAGGCAGTGAATGTGCTGTCATGTAGTAATGCGCCTATGCTCACTTCTTATTTTCATATGCAGTTTTCAGAGATATGTCTCTTATATTCACAAACAAAACAGGAATGACTTCAAATTACTTATTTGCTATTCAGGTCTGGATGTTTGGAAAGTGACCTTCACCAGCCATAATTTCATCGCAGGAACCGACAGTTGTGGATGGATCTGCGATTGCGATGGTAACTCTGTGATCCACAATGACCCTCCTCTGCTCTACAACATCGCCAAGGATCCTTCGGAAAAAAACCCTCTCGACTCCACAGCTCCAGAATACCAGTATATCATGCAGGCTGTCCAGGATGGACTTCGTGCACACAAGGCTAGCATAGATCCGGTTGAGGGTCAATATGAATTACTCAAGGTTTTGCCTCGACCTTGGCTTCAGCCATGTTGCAACCCGCCCTTTTGTAAATGCACCGATGATAAATTCAAATAAAATTTGCCCAGTATTTAGGTTATCAACATTATTAATGATGTATGTCCCCAGGGTATTTTTTTAGAAAAAAAGATTGACATTTTATCAAGGATGCTGCTTATTTTGCGAGGTATCCAACATTGACAGAGCACTTCATGATCAAAAACATTTCTGCAAAACGGTTGCCAATATCTCATATTTAATTAAAACATTTTGATGATCACTTCAACTCTCTCAGAATGGCGTCAAAACAATTTGTTGTATTTTATTGTTGTTCGGTATTTCAACATTGGAACTTGCATTACCGAATAATCATCTTTACAACACGGGAACACTGATTACTTTTTTCACTCTATGTAAGAGATATTTCATGCATCACTACCATAAACAATCATACGTGTAGAAGGTAAATAAATTTTGAGGGGGCTGCCCAAAAAAAATTGTCCAAATAGTCTCAAAAATACTGCAGTCCTTGTCATACTTACGTGGAATCTTGAGCAAGTTCTTTTCTATGCTGTTGAACTGTGATTGAGAGATGACTCTATTCTAGCATTGCAATATATGTAAATTAACTACAAGCTGTGATGTCATTTCAAACTGGGTAAGACTCCCCAGCTTCTAACCAATGCGAATCCACCAAAATGAGCATCACAGTTGCAACTCAGTGTCAGAGTGAAAATTGGGTCTGGGAAAACCCATGCAAGTTTGACATCACAGCCTCTCAGCCAATGGGCTGCCAGGACAAATATACATAACATAAGCCATGTGTTTACAAACAAATTGTCAAAGCCTTCTGTTTATACCAACTTCCATCAAAGTTTAAAGTTGTAAGTTAGCAAGTTTGTAGATTAATCAAACAACTCTGTGGGGACTATAACAGTTGTCTACTGTGAATGCCATTTGGTAGGATTAGACTGGTGATAGCTGTAATAAATCATTGGATCACAAATGTAATGCTTCCTTCAATATATCAATGTTTGAACTGTGATGCGTAGTTTACTGTCAGCCCATTGGCTATCAAGCTGTAATGAAAGAGTTGTAGGGGCTATCCGTGATAAAACTCTTACTCTGACACTGTGTTGAAAGTGTGACGCTCAGTTCAGGAGGATCAACATTGGCTAGAAGCTGGGGAATCTGACCCAGTTTGAAATGACATCACAGCATGTAGTTAATTTACATATATTGCAATGCTAGAATAGAGTCATCTCTGACATCACAGTTCAACAGCATAGAAAAAAAACTTGAGATTCCATGTAAGTATGACAAGGACTGTAAATTCGCAAATTTTTCTGCCCAAAATTGCATGAAAACTTGACTTCAAAAAAAATTTAAGATTATTAGAATTGGTAAAAAATTGGGGGTCTGCACAAAAAGCTTGAATGATTTGTTTAATGTCTACGTGCTGTATTAAAAAGGTTGAAAAACGTCTTAAAGATTCGGAGCACCCATTGTGTGATCAATATGTATTTTTGATCAGGAAAACGTCTAATGGTGCCAAAGCAAAGAACAAATAGATATGGCAATAGATTTGTACCATCGACCATAAATCTGTATAATTATCATTCACGAAGGGTAATACAATGTAGTTAGTACCAGTGTATATAAATGTTCTATTTTTGCACAAATTATAAAATAAATCAGAAGAGAGTCCCACAATACTTCCAGCATCTCTTCCTTCACAACAGAAACCTACATTCCAACTTCACTAGAAATAGCAACGACCTCCATATTTCAATACTAGTTCTGAACTTAATAAACAATTGATAAATGTAAAGATTTCTCAAGTATGGAATAACCTCCCTCCACACATAAAAAACAACAGCACTTAACATAGAATTAAAGACTATTTCCTGTCCCTGCATCCCTCCATTTGTAACATTCACAATTGTTTCGTTTGTATGAACTCATGAGCAACATTGCACTCTCTGAATTCAATCGTTAGCTAAAACATGAAAAATCATCGTCCCATGTCATCACCCATTATTTCGCATCATCATATCATTCCAATAGGGCGCACGCCTACAGAATTTTATTCTTTTGTTAGCCCTATGGCAAAACAAATATTAACAATTATAATTGTACAGATGCAGAACTTTATACAAGGTCTTTTGATATATGATTATTATATTCTTTATGTAACCGTTTGTTATTGCCATGAACAAAATAAATAACTTATTACAATTACAATTACAAATTATTATAATCACCGTGTTCACTTGACTTTCACTTGACTTTCTGTGTATTATAATGCTACAACAAGTTTCATATTGTGACTAAATAAAGCACTTCTTATCTTATCTAATCTTTCTTATCTTATTATTAAAACATATTTTGTGGTGATTGTTGTGTCATATTGTCCAGTCAGTGGATGTATAAAAATGCTAACGGAGAGTGAACGTGGCTGGATGGATATATTAATTGGGCTTTACTCCAACATGGGCACAGGCGCACAGGTCAATACATTTTGGGGGGGGGGGGGGCTGCCCAAAAAAATTGCCAAATAGTCCCAAAAATTCACAAAATGCTCTGCCCACGTGTGCATGAAAAATTAATTTTCCAAAATATGAAAATAATGTGTTAGCACATGTTTATTATTTTTGTCTGTGATTCTGTCCATGTCCAGTATAGTTTATTTTCAATGTATTGACAGATATCCCCATCGATAGGCTGACCATCTGAGGTAATCCCCCATCCAGTGAAAGTGAGTGAAGGTACTTGTACTTCATTATTTAAATAAATGATGTTCATAGCAAAGTTTCTGTGGCCTGCATATCCGCAATCCTACAACCAAAAACTCAATTTACTTGTACTCTTTTGCAATAATTGCCAGTCCAACATCAGCTACGCAAGATGTTTTCCGCAATCTTTAACTGACATGTATGGTAATAATTTTGACTTTCTTTAGCAAATCACTGGGTGTAGCAAATCAGCACAACATAAATATATCCCTAGCCTTATGTTATGTGAGCCACATAAAATACTGTTAGGTGCCTTGGGAATTTACAAGCTTAAACGAGTTAAGTCAGCAGTAACCAGGGCAACCCACATCCATTCCGAAGTGTCTAAACTTAAATTACTTTCTTGAGTTGTAATTGAGGAATTATAAGTTGCATTTTCTTCCTGCACACCAGGATAATGGTGTTTAATGATTCCCCTTTTCTCACTGGCATATGAAAATATCGGTCTCTGGTGAATATCGAATTGTCTTTTAAATGGAAGTCACTGTTATACAGATTGCGAATTGGCACATTTTACAAATCAAGTGACTGATGCCAGGATACTAAAAATTTGAGATGATTTGTCGTCAGGCCTCCGGGATAATGTCAAACTTAAAAGGCAATTGATACTAGTTATCACGTCCTATTCCACCACCAATTACAATTTGCACCCTGTTTGCAATGGCCATGCAGTGTCAAGAAGTTATAACCAGAATTCAATGAAATAGAACCTATGCATTTCACTGTTTGGAATGCTCAACTTCCTAATAAGAACTACAAACTTTCCTCCGGTCAACACTCAGCGATTCTGGATGTTGCTTTGCCTCCTTCTTCCTTGTATGTGTGATCTTAGTGTTCTTCCTCCTGCTTATGCTAATAATTCTCCTCCATCTCTATTTTTTTATTTCCTTTTTTTCCTTTTCAAAACTCTTTCACCTACTCATGCGGTAGTTACACATCTCTGCCTCCCAAATCACTGTCTGGGCTAAATCACTTGTAGTCACCCACAGAGCTTAGTTCTTCTTTAGTTGTAGTCCATGTCTTGCTTCACCACCTGAGCCAATCTGTGTTGAGTATTTGTCTCAAAAGAATCACAACCATTTTCCGTTCAAAGGACTGTATGGTTTGTTCTCAGATTCATGCAGATTTTTTAGTTCATTGAATAGAAAGTACTTGGGGTTTAAAAAGGAGCTGTATAGTTCTTATCACAACCAATTCATCACCTGACTGATAGTCAGTAAGGTCTTAGAGAGATATCATCCAGTCTTCTTCACATTGCCTCTATCAAAGTGCAATCTTATCCTTAGCAAAGACACAAATGATGTTCTTTCGGTTATTCTAAAAAAGTCCATGAATAATGATATTTTAGATGTCATTTTTGAGTAATAAGGTCGGTATTGGATTACATGGAAGCAGGAACCCTGCAATCCACCACAGGACCAATGGTGGAACCTTCTTTTTTCAGCCTGGATTAAATACTGGTTCTGGTCTTACATTGCCACTCAGCTAGTCTAATTTTAGCTTTGAGGAAGTCGCTTTCTCCTTTTGTGATTCGATAAGCCAGTCATGACATTGGTCGGTAATGACAATGTTTTTCTGGACATGGTTAGTGCAATTGGCGAGAGATCGGACTAGTGATCAAGGACAGCTAAATGGGTCGTTTCCCAATCAAGGAACTGATAAGGAGACAAACTGTCTCTAACAAAAGTCAGTATGGCGCCACGTTCATGAGCTTCCTAAGAAGACCTTCACAAACAGTCATGGCAAAAGCTACAAAGTAAAAGAAGGAAGGGAAATGAAGCCATTCCCATGGTCAGCTCCAGATTGGCACATTGTTCTCATTTGATGTGCATGTTTCCCTCACTTTAAAAAAAACTGTCTTTACTCCAAGAAGACTTCCTAGATGAGTTAGGGACCGGTGGCCAGCCAATACAGGATCCTTTACTGCACGTGTCTTAGAACTTCTTATTTTCAATGTTTTAAAAGCTATTTTTCAAAAATTTTAAAAAGAAATCACGAGAACAACAGTATCATATAAATAAATTATTTCAGTATGGAGCACCTGCTTTCTTCTTGTTCATTCTAAAAATCTGCTCAAAGGCTTTAATGGTTTTAAGTGATATTGTTCTTTTTAAACATTTTGACATTTCCTAAAATAAATAATAATAATATAAATAGCATCATGTCTGATGTTTTCAGCAATGCCTGTTTTGTTCAAAAGAGCTTTGATCTTTGCACAACTGTTTCGCAATTTGCCTTTTGCAGAAAGAATCATTCACCTAGGGCTCCTAGGCCATTGAAAAGCTTATTGATGTATTCTTTCATTCATGAGCCATATTTATCTCTTTTTGTCTATTCTTCAGCATATATACCTCAAGGAAATATGGAGTTTGTACTTGTTAAGTCTCTGTCAGTGAAGATTTCAAGCTGAATGAATAGCGGTTCAGTTGCCAGAAGTCAACCAGGCATCTAAAACGCAGCCATCAGAATGACACAGGCTAGGACTAACCTCAAGATGTTATGAGACTTATACAGAAAAGAAGAAATTAAAAAAAGGGCGTCTGGAATGTACTTGATAACTTATCCGAGGCATAAATAGCCCAAACATGGTGACCAGTAACATTCATTGATGAATGATGCTTTGATGGTTTTGTAAGCTCCTACTGGGCCTCTTGTCATGACTGTCCCTGGAATCACACACAAGGAACAACATTATGCAAATGCCAATCTGAGCAACCAAGGGAATGGTGTAATCGGCCTTCCTGCCATTGATGCTTTTGGATTGTGTGGAGGTTTCCGATTCTTAAGAGCTTGACACCAACGATATGCTTAGAGACACTGCCGCTTATCTTGGCGACAGCTTGACTTCTTATCAGTTGCTTCATTGGAAAATGGCCCATTTACCACATTTGACCAGGCCCTTGATCACTTGCAATCTCTTGGCTATACATGTCCAGCAATGAATGAATGAGGCTAACCATTGGAAAAACACAACATTTGCCCCGGGCCATGACCTTAGGGGGGGGTCGGGTAAACTGACACACGAACATCGCTTTTCAGAATTTTGAGAAGTTTCAGAGTGGGATTCGCCACTAGGGGTGGACTTCCCTATGGGTAGGAAATTCATCGGCCCTCCTCAATGCACTTACATTTTGCTTCAAAATGTTACTTTTCGTTTCGGGGAACTAAAAGGGCATGGCC
>JAPTHN010000160.1:575190-620786 GCA_026936325.1 Platynereis dumerilii | reverse complement strand
TGTCTGTGTCTGCTGCAGACTAGTCTTCTGCTGACAACCAGAAGTTCAGCGATCAGAAAAAACCCTTGCTGGACCATAGTTATAGGCTCGGCTGTTGAACCCTTTTTCTTTTTGCTACTGCAACATGTTTGGTAGCTCATGTATAGTAGGGCAGAACAAGATCATGGCTTATAAACATCAAAGAAATCATCATGGTTTCATACCAATGCGCTATCACTCTTAATAAAAGGTTCTTGATGCGTAGTATATATAAAGAACCCACAGCCGAAAAAAGGTTCAAAAATTTCTTTTAGGGTTCAACTGAGCTGAAAAGGTTCAATACAAGATGGGAAGGCCCTATGATAGAACCTTATGCTTGCAACTTGAGAGAAAAGGATTTCATTGCTTTTGAGCTTTAATAACCAAATTAGGGGAGTCTGGGTC
The DNA here is from genome assembly GCA_026936325.1 of Platynereis dumerilii. Classification (NCBI taxonomy): domain Eukaryota; kingdom Metazoa; phylum Annelida; class Polychaeta; order Phyllodocida; family Nereididae; genus Platynereis; species Platynereis dumerilii. The sequence goes on along the minus strand of JAPTHN010000160.1, from coordinate 620,363 downwards.
AGCTGAAATGGTAATTTTCATTTCTTATAAAACTCAATTATGGTTTATTAACAGCTAATTTACAAGACTCTAATGAGGATGAGCTGCAGTATTAAATTTCTTCTTTGTTTTTAAAAATCATTTTCTCTAAAAGCAAAGCCCAGGATATTACAATATTCTGTTGAATATTAGGTATATGATTTTTTAATGATTCAGATTAGTTTAAAATGTGTGTATCTAGGATGGCACTTGTGTAAATTATAAGCCAGGGATGAAATAGATACATTACGTACAAGTCATACATTATGTGTGAATTGTGATTATGCTGTCTACAAGTGGACTGCTCTTGCATTTGCCACAGATCAGAACATATGCTGTCATGTGTTGCCACCCAGTGACTAGTGTGCTATTCCGCGAGCTCCTGCGAGCGTCAACATACTTTCAACCAGAGGAACATACACAATTTTGTCTGGAAGACACCGGGGCTGTTTCTGAGTGTGCTGATGGCCTTGTCTACTTCCTTAGAGAATGTGATTGCCGAGTCTGACTCTGGTATGCATCGATGTTGAATAGAAATTTTGTGAATGTGCAATGAAATTGGAACTATTTCCTGGGACAGCAATGCTGTAGCATAGAAAATTAACTTTTGTGCCAGGTGGCAGCAGCATGCAGTTCTCATTTTCACCAGACTGGTGATTATGTGTGTAATATAAAAAAGCCAGTTATACAAAACTATAAGAGTGCACGTTATTACTTGCAATTTGCCAGGATTACAATTAACGATTAATTCTCAATTATCAAGTATTGTATGAATTGTTTAATCTATACTGCCTGTGGTTGCTTGTGATGTGCATAAATTTTTCATATTTATCGTTGACTTACCACATTTACTAAATAAAAAATACTTAGGAAAAAAGTATGCTGGGCCTGATATATTATGTATACATACATATTGAGCCTGTGAAATGTGCCAATGCAGAAACTAAAAAAAACTAATCTTTATCTGTTGCTTTTAAAAGAGCTCTTTGCAGATTGGCGGTCCACTGGAAAAAAAAATTTTCTTTTTTTTTTAAATTTGCAATCTGGCTTTGCCAAGTCATTGACAGTTTTCTGTTGGTCTCCTAATCTTCTTATTTGATGAAGTACCTCAATTCATTTAATTAGTTTGTTTATTGTTACCGATAAGTACTGATTGAGTGCATGATATAAGCACTGAATCAACCGATAAACCATAAAGTGACACAAACAAAACATTTTTAGTTGAAAATTAATTTTGTAACTGTTTGAACCGCTAACCTGCAAACAGCCATATTGTATTGGGAGCTTTCAAATTTGGGATACATTTTTAAAAATGTTTTCTACATTTATCTTGACATTGGACTTTTGAAAATGTATTTTAAAATAATCAATATGTAACTAGGGAGAAGCTCTTGTTCTGAAAAATGGGTTATGCTGCTCCAAATATAATTGGGTTACGCTGCCTCCAAATATAATTGGGTTATGCTGCTTCCAAATAAAATTGGGTTATGCTGCCTCCAAATATAATTTTTAAGGATTGAGGATTCAGAAGACTATCAATTATTTTCTTAACTTATAGATTGGCTATTGTCATTATGTGACAAATAAAGATATTGGATTGAATAATTATGATATATTTTGACAGTCTTTACCGATAATTACCGGCCATGCATCCTATGCATAGTGTAGTGTTGTAACTGTACACTAGGGGCGCTGACGCCGTCTCTATTGAATTGTACTCCCTCTAGTGGATAACCTTAATAAAGGATTCTGGGATTCCGGTTGCAGGTCCCTATTTCGGGCAGTTCCACCAGGGGTCTTATGGTTTTTAGTCCAGCAGTGGAAAACAATGTTTTTTCTGATTGGATATTAATGGAACTGACTTTTTCTTGTAATTCAGAGTGTAGACTAGTAATTAAAATAGAAAAAGGTTAAATAGAACTGTTACCATGAAATTATGGCTCTGAAGCAAGTTTTGGATCTTGGTGAAATTTTTGAGTGCCAACTGCAGAGATTTCCAAGTATCTTCAGAAATGTTGAATTTGAAGGAAAAATATCTGGTCAAGGTATATTTCTGAGTTGATAATAATAATTGTGACCCTTAGTTCTGATGAAATATACTAAAGTTGCACCCATGCTCGCATTATAACTTTTTTTACACTTGTTAACGTTAAATTAAAAATATGAAGTATTTTATTTAGGAACCTGCTACCTCAAGCAGGGACCTCAAAAGTGGCCAAGTGGCCCGTAGGGCATGAATGACTTTCCAAATGTAATTTTTAAAACGTTTTTGTCATTTTGGTATTGGTTTTCAGTAAATTAGAGCTCTTTCAAGCAAGTTTTGTGTGGTAATTAAGCTATTTTGGGCTTTTTCCATGAAAATATAAGGAATTTAGAAAAAAAATTCATTTAAAAAACGCAATTTCTTGTTAAGATGATCATTAATTAACTAACAAATTAGGGTAAGAATGTCACAATGAGGGACTGATTCCCACATTTGTATTCTACAAAGAACAGCTGAATTTTTGTGTTTATCACCAATTGTCTTGATTTGGCGGCCATTCAACCTCTCAGCCTCCAAGAGCTAAAACACTTCAAAATGCGCCTCGAAAACGCTTCAAAATGCAGCTCTGCCGAGGGCATCTGATGAAGCCTGGAAGTGGTCCTACGTGGTTGAGTGGTGAAAACTGTTGCTGTGCTTCAATCAGAAATCTGTTGTAGTTTTCAAAAATAGGAGAAAATAACAATTTTGTGGGAAAGGCTTCTTTTTTCACTCTCCTTCAAGCAGGGACCTCAAAAGTGGCCAAGTGGCCCGTAGGGCATGAATGACTTTCCAAATGTAATTTTTTAAAACGTTTTTGTCATTTGGTATTGGTTTTCAGTAAATTAGAGCTCTTTCAAGCAAGTTTTGTGTGGTAATTAAGCTATTTTGGGCTTTTTCCATGAAAATATAAGGAATTTAGAAAAAAAATTCATTTAAAAAACGCAATTTCTTGTTAAGATGATCATTAATTAACTAACAAATTAGGGTAAGAATGTCACAATGATAGGGACTGATTCCCACATTTGTATTCTACAAAGAACAGCTGAATTTTTGTGTTTATCACCATTTGTCTTGATTTGGCGGCCATTCAACCTCTCAGCCTCCAAGAGCTAAAACGCTTCAAAATGCGCCTCGAAAACGCTTCAAATGCAGCTCTGCCGAGGGCATCTGATGAAGCCTGGAAGTGGTCCTACGTGGTTGAGTGGTGAAAACTGTTGCTGTGCTTCAATCAGAAATCTGTTGTAGTTTTCAAAAATAGGAGAAAATAACTATTTTGAGGGGAAAGGCTTCTTTTTTCACTCTCCTTCAGGTTGCAGGTCCCTATTCCGGGCAGTTCCACCAGGGGCGCTTTTCCAATGTCTTATGGTTTTTAGTCCAGCAGTGGAAAACAATGTTTTTTCTGATTGGATATTAATGGAACTGACTTTTTCTTGTAATTCAGAGTGTAGACTAGTAATTAAAATAGAAAAAGGTTAAATAGAACTGTTTACCATGAAATTATGGCTCTGAAGCAAGTTTTGGATCTTGGTGAAATTTTTGAGTGCCAACTGCAGAGATTTCCAAGTATCTTCAGAAATGTTGAATTTGAAGGAAAAATATCTGGTCAAGGTATATTTCTGAGTTGATAATAATAATTGTGACCCTTAGTTCTGATGAAATATACTAAAGTTGCACCCATGCTCGCATTATAACTTTTTTTACACTTGTTAACGTTAAATTAAAAATATGAAGTATTTTATTTAGGAACCTGCTACCTCAAGCAGGGACCTCAAAAGTGGCCAAGTGGCCCGTAGGGCATGAATGACTTTCCAAATGTAATTTTTTAAAACGTTTTTGTCATTTGGTATTGGTTTTCAGTAAATTAGAGCTCTTTCAAGCAAGTTTTGTGTGGTAATTAAGCTATTTTGGGCTTTTTCCATGAAAAAATATAAGGAATTTAGAAAAAATATTCATTTAAAAAACGCAATTTCTTGTTAAGATGATCATTAATTAACTAACTAATTAGGGTAAGAATGTCACAATGATAGGGACTGATTCCCACATTTGTATTCTACAAAGAACAGCTGAATTTTTGTGTTTATCACCATTTGTCTTGATTTGGCGGCCATTCAACCTCTCAGCCTCAAGAGCTAAAACGCTTCAAAATGCGCCTCGAAAACGCTTCAAAATGCAGCTCTGCCGAGGGCATCTGATGAAGCCTGGAAGTGGTCCTACGTGGTTGAGTGGTGAAACTGTTGCTGTGCTTCAATCAGAAATCTGTTGTAGTTTTCAAAATAGGAGAAAATAACTATTTTGTGGGGAAAGGCTTCTTTTTTCACTCTCCTTCAAGCAGGGACCTCAAAAGTGGCCAAGTGGCCCGTAGGGCATGAATGACTTTCCAAATGTAATTTTTTAAACGTTTTTGTCATTTGGTATTGGTTTCAGTAAATTAGAGCTCTTTCAAGCAAGTTTTGTGTGGTAATTAAGCTATTTTGGGCTTTTCCATGAAAATATAAGGAATTTAGAAAAAATATTCATTTAAAAAACGCAATTTCTTGTTAAGATGATCATTAATTAACTAACTAATTAGGGTAAGAATGTCACAATGATAGGGACTGATTCCCACATTTGTATTCTACAAAGAACAGCTGAATTTTTGTGTTTATCACCAATTGTCTTGATTTGGCGGCCATTCAACCTCTCAGCCTCCAAGAGCTAAAACGCTTCAAAATGCGCCTCGAAAACGCTTCAAAATGCAGCTCTGCCGAGGCATCTGATGAAGCCTGGAAGTGGTCCTACGTGGTTGAGTGGTGAAAACTGTTGCTGTGCTTCAATCAGAAATCTGTTGTAGTTTTCAAAAATAGGAGAAAATAACTATTTTGTGGGGAAAGGCTTCTTTTTTCACTCTCCTTCAGGTTGCAGGTCCCTAATTCCGGGCAGTTCCACCAGGGGCGCTTTTCCAATGTCTTATGGTTTTTAGTCCAGCAGTGGAAAACAATGTTTTTTCTGATTGGATATTAATGGAACTGACTTTTTCTTGTAATTCAGAGTGTAGACTAGTAATTAAAATAGAAAAAGGTTAAATAGAACTGTTTACCATGAAATTATGGCTCTGAAGCAAGTTTTGGATCTTGGTGAAATTTTTGAGTGCCAACTGCAGAGATTTCCAAGTATCTTCAGAAATGTTGAATTTGAAGGAAAAATATCTGGTCAAGGTATATTTCTGAGTTGATAATAATAATTGTGACCCTTAGTTCTGATGAAATATACTAAAGTTGCACCCATGCTCGCATTATAACTTTTTTTACACTTGTTAACGTTAAATTAAAAATATGAAGTATTTTATTTAGGAACCTGCTACCTCAAGCAGGGACCTCAAAAGTGGCCAAGTGGCCCGTAGGGCATGAATGACTTTCCAAATGTAATTTTTTAAAACGTTTTTGTCATTTGGTATTGGTTTTCAGTAAATTAGAGCTCTTTCAAGCAAGTTTTGTGTGGTAATTAAGCTATTTTGGGCTTTTTCCATGAAAATATAAGGAATTTAGAAAAAAAATTCATTTAAAAAACGCAATTTCTTGTTAAGATGATCATTAATTAACTAACAAATTAGGGTAAGAATGTCACAATGATAGGGACTGATTCCCACATTTGTATTCTACAAAGAACAGCTGAATTTTTGTGTTTATCACCAATTGTCTTGATTTGGCGGCCATTCAACCTCTCAGCCTCCAAGAGCTAAAACACTTCAAAATGCGCCTCGAAAACGCTTCAAAATGCAGCTCTGCCGAGGGCATCTGATGAAGCCTGGAAGTGGTCCTACGTGGTTGAGTGGTGAAAACTGTTGCTGTGCTTCAATCAGAAATCTGTTGTAGTTTTCAAAAATAGGAGAAAATAACTATTTTGAGGGGAAAGGCTTCTTTTTTCACTCTCCTTCAAGCAGGGACCTCAAAAGTGGCCAAGTGGCCCGTAGGGCATGAATGACTTTCCAAATGTAATTTTTTAAAACGTTTTTGTCATTTGGTATTGGTTTTCAGTAAATTAGAGCTCTTTCAAGCAAGTTTTGTGTGGTAATTAAGCTATTTTGGGCTTTTTCCATGAAAATATAAGGAATTTAGAAAAAATATTCATTTAAAAAACGCAATTTCTTGTTAAGATGATCATTAATTAACTAACAAATTAGGGTAAGAATGTCACAATGATAGGGACTGATTCCCACATTTGTATTCTACAAAGAACAGCTGAATTTTTGTGTTTATCACCAATTGTCTTGATTTGGCGGCCATTCAACCTCTCAGCCTCCAAGAGCTAAAACACTTCAAAATGCGCCTCGAAAACGCTTCAAAATGCAGCTCTGCCGAGGGCATCTGATGAAGCCTGGAAGTGGTCCTACGTGGTTGAGTGGTGAAAACTGTTGCTGTGCTTCAATCAGAAATCTGTTGTAGTTTTCAAAAATAGGAGAAAATAACTATTTTGAGGGGAAAGGCTTCTTTTTTCACTCTCCTTCAGGTTGCAGGTCCCTAATTCCGGGCAGTTCCACCAGGGGCGCTTTTCCAATGTCTTATGGTTTTTAGTCCAGCAGTGGAAAACAATGTTTTTTCTGATTGGATATTAATGGAACTGACTTTTTCTTGTAATTCAGAGTGTAGACTAGTAATTAAAATAGAAAAAGGTTAAATAGAACTGTTTACCATGAAATTATGGCTCTGAAGCAAGTTTTGGATCTTGGTGAAATTTTTGAGTGCCAACTGCAGAGATTTCCAAGTATCTTCAGAAATGTTGAATTTGAAGGAAAAATATCTGGTCAAGGTATATTTCTGAGTTGATAATAATAAATTGTGACCCTTAGTTCTGATGAAATATACTAAAGTTGCACCCATGCTCGCATTATAACTTTTTTTACACTTGTTAACGTTAAATTAAAAATATGAAGTATTTTATTTAGGAACCTGCTACCTCAAGCAGGGACCTCAAAAGTGGCCAAGTGGCCCGTAGGGCATGAATGACTTTCCAAATGTAATTTTTTAAAACGTTTTTGTCATTTGGTATTGGTTTTCAGTAAATTAGAGCTCTTTCAAGCAAGTTTTGTGTGTAATTAAGCTATTTTGGGCTTTTTCCATGAAAATATAAGGAATTTAGAAAAAATATTCATTTAAAAAACGCAATTTCTTGTTAAGATGATCATTAATTAACTAACTAATTAGGGTAAGAATGTCACAATGATAGGGACTGATTCCCACATTTGTATTCTACAAAGAACAGCTGAATTTTTGTGTTTATCACCAATTGTCTTGATTTGGCGGCCATTCAACCTCTCAGCCTCCAAGAGCTAAAACACTTCAAAATGCGCCTCGAAAACGCTTCAAAATGCAGCTCTGCCGAGGGCATCTGATGAAGCCTGGAAGTGGTCCTACGTGGTTGAGTGGTGAAAACTGTTGCTGTGCTTCAATCAGAAATCTGTTGTAGTTTTCAAAAATAGGAGAAAATAACTATTTTGAGGGGGAAAGGCTTCTTTTTTCACTCTCCTTCAAGCAGGGACCTCAAAAGTGGCCAAGTGGCCCGTAGGGCATGAATGACTTTCCAAATGTAATTTTTTAAACGTTTTTGTCATTTGGTATTGGTTTTCAGTAAATTAGAGCTCTTTCAAGCAAGTTTTGTGTGGTAATTAAGCTATTTTGGGCTTTTTCCATGAAAATATAAGGAATTTAGAAAAAAAATTCATTTAAAAAACGCAATTTCTTGTTAAGATGATCATTAATTAACTAACAAATTAGGGTAAGAATGTCACAATGATAGGGACTGATTCCCACATTTGTATTCTACAAAGAACAGCTGAATTTTTGTGTTTATCACCAATTGTCTTGATTTGGCGGCCATTCAACCTCTCAGCCTCCAAGAGCTAAAACACTTCAAAATGCGCCTCGAAAACGCTTCAAAATGCAGCTCTGCCGAGGGCATCTGATGAAGCCTGGAAGTGGTCCTACGTGGTTGAGTGGTGAAAACTGTTGCTGTGCTTCAATCAGAAATCTGTTGTAGTTTTCAAAAATAGGAGAAAATAACTATTTTTTGGGGGAAAGGCTTCTTTTTTCACTCTCCTTCAGGTTGCAGGTCCCTAATTCCGGGCAGTTCCACCAGGGGCGCTTTTCCAATGTCTTATGGTTTTTAGTCCAGCAGTGGAAAACAATGTTTTTTCTGATTGGATATTAATGGAACTGACTTTTTCTTGTAATTCAGAGTGTAGACTAGTAATTAAAATAGAAAAAGGTTAAATAGAACTGTTTACCATGAAATTATGGCTCTGAAGCAAGTTTTGGATCTTGGTGAAATTTTTGAGTGCCAACTGCAGAGATTTCCAAGTATCTTCAGAAATGTTGAATTTGAAGGAAAAATATCTGGTCAAGGTATATTTCTGAGTTGATAATAATAATTGTGACCCTTAGTTCTGATGAAATATACTAAAGTTGCACCCATGCTCGCATTATAACTTTTTTTTACACTTGTTAACGTTAAATTAAAAATATGAAGTATTTTATTTAGGAACCTGCTACCTCAAGCAGGGACCTCAAAAGTGGCCAAGTGGCCCGTAGGCATGAATGACTTTCCAAATGTAATTTTTTAAAACGTTTTTGTCATTTGGTATTGGTTTTCAGTAAATTAGAGCTCTTTCAAGCAAGTTTTGTGTGGTAATTAAGCTATTTTGGGCTTTTTCCATGAAAATATAAGGAATTTAGAAAAAATATTCATTTAAAAAACGCAATTTCTTGTTAAGATGATCATTAATTAACTAACAAATTAGGGTAAGAATGTCACAATGATAGGGACTGATTCCCACATTTGTATTCTACAAAGAACAGCTGAATTTTTGTGTTTATCACCAATTGTCTTGATTTGGCGGCCATTCAACCTCTCAGCCTCCAAGAGCTAAAACACTTCAAAATGCGCCTCGAAAACGCTTCAAAATGCAGCTCTGCCGAGGGCATCTGATGAAGCCTGGAAGTGGTCCTACGTGGTTGAGTGGTGAAAACTGTTGCTGTGCTTCAATCAGAAATCTGTTGTAGTTTCAAAAATAGGAGAAAATAACTATTTTTGTGGGAAAGGCTTCTTTTTTCACTCTCCTTCAAGCAGGGACCTCAAAAGTGGCCAAGTGGCCCGTAGGGCATGAATGACTTTCCAAATGTAATTTTTTAAAACGTTTTTGTCATTTGGTATTGGTTTTCAGTAAATTAGAGCTCTTTCAAGCAAGTTTTTGTGTGGTAATTAAGCTATTTTGGCTTTTTCCATGAAAATATAAGGAATTTAGAAAAAATATTCATTTAAAAAACGCAATTTCTTGTTAAGATGATCATTAATTAACTAACTAATTAGGGTAAGAATGTCACAATGATAGGGACTGATTCCCACATTTGTATTCTACAAAGAACAGCTGAATTTTTGTGTTTATCACCAATTGTCTTGATTTGGCGGCCATTCAACCTCTCAGCCTCCAAGAGCTAAAACACTTCAAAATGCGCCTCGAAAACGCTTCAAAATGCAGCTCTGCCGAGGGCATCTGATGAAGCCTGGAAGTGGTCCTACGTGGTTGAGTGGTGAAAACTGTTGCTGTGCTTCAATCAGAAATCTGTTGTAGTTTTCAAAAATAGGAGAAAATAACTATTTTGAGGGGAAAGGCTTCTTTTTTCACTCTCCTTCAGGTTGCAGGTCCCTAATTCCGGGCAGTTCCACCAGGGGCGCTTTTCCAATGTCTTATGGTTTTTAGTCCAGCAGTGGAAAACAATGTTTTTTCTGATTGGATATTAATGGAACTGACTTTTTCTTGTAATTCAGAGTGTAGACTAGTAATTAAAATAGAAAAAGGTTAAATAGAACTGTTTACCATGAAATTATGGCTCTGAAGCAAGTTTGGATCTTGGTGAAATTTTTGAGTGCCAACTGCAGAGATTTCCAAGTATCTTCAGAAATGTTGAATTTGAGGAAAAAAATATCTGGTCAAGGTATATTTCTGAGTTGATAATAATAATTGTGACCCTTAGTTCTGATGAAATATACTAAAGTTGCACCCATGCTCGCATTATAACTTTTTTTACACTTGTTAACGTTAAATTAAAAATATGAAGTATTTTATTTAGGAACCTGCTACCTCAAGCAGGGACCTCAAAAGTGGCCAAGTGGCCGTAGGGCATGAATGACTTTCCAAATGTAATTTTTTAAAACGTTTTTGTCATTTGGTATTGGTTTTCAGTAAATTAGAGCTCTTTCAAGCAAGTTTTGTGTGGTAATTAAGCTATTTTGGGCTTTTTCCATGAAAATATAAGGAATTTAGAAAAAAAATTCATTTAAAAAACGCAATTTCTTGTTAAGATGATCATTAATTAACTAACAAATTAGGGTAAGAATGTCACAATGATAGGGGACTGATTCCCACATTTGTATTCTACAAAGAACAGCTGAATTTTTGTGTTTATCACCAATTGTCTTGATTTGGCGGCCATTCAACCTCTCAGCCTCCAAGAGCTAAAACGCTTCAAAATGCGCCTCGAAAACGCTTCAAAATGCAGCTCTGCCGAGGGCATCTGATGAAGCCTGGAGTGGTCCTACGTGGTTGAGTGGTGAAAACTGTTGCTGTGCTTCAATCAGAAATCTGTTGTAGTTTTCAAAAATAGGAGAAAATAACTATTTTGTGGGGAAAGGCTTCTTTTTTCACTCTCCTTCAAGCAGGGACCTCAAAAGTGGCCAAGTGGCCCGTAGGGCATGAATGACTTTCCAAATGTAATTTTTTAAGACTTTTTTGTCATTTGGTATTGGTTTTCAGTAAATTAGAGCTCTTTCAAGCAAGTTTTGTGTGGTAATTAAGCTATTTTGGGCTTTTTCCATGAAAATATAAGGAATTTAGAAAAATATTCATTTAAAAAACGCAATTTCTTGTTAAGATGATCATTAATTAACTAACAAATTAGGGTAAGAATGTCACAATGATAGGGACTGATTCCCACATTTGTATTCTACAAAGAACAGCTGAATTTTTGTGTTTATCACCATTTTGTCTTGATTTGGCGGCCATTCAACCTCTCAGCCTCCAAGAGCTAAAACACTTCAAAATGCGCCTCGAAAACGCTTCAAAATGCAGCTCTGCCGAGGGCATCTGATGAAGCCTGGAAGTGGTCCTACGTGGTTGAGTGGTGAAACTGTTGCTGTGCTTCAATCAGAAATCTGTTGTAGTTTTCAAAAATAGGAGAAAATAACTATTTTGTGGGGAAAGGCTTCTTTTTTCACTCTCCTTCAGGTTGCAGGTCCCTCATTCCGGACAGTTCCACCTGGGGCGCTGTTCCAATATCTCATTTTTTAGTCCAGCAGCGGAAACAATGTTTTTTATGATTGGATATTAATGGAACTGACTTTTTCTTGTAATTCAGAGTGTAGACTAGCAATTAAAATAGAAAAAGGTTAAATAGAACTGTTTACCATGAAATTATGGCTCTGAAGCAAGTTTTGGATCTTGGTGAAATTTTTGAGTGCCAACTGCAGAGATTTCCAAGTATCTCAGAAATGTTGAATTTGAAGGAAAAATATCTGGTCAAGGTATATTTCTGAGTTGATAATAATAATTGTGACCCTTAGTTCTGATGAAATATACTAAAGTTGCACCCATGCTCGCATTATAACTTTTTTTTACACTTGTTAACGTTAAATTAAAAATATGAAGTATTTTATTTAGGAACCTGCTACCTTCCGCCCACCACCATACACACGTGTCTGTTCAATACATTACATTGGCGACGAGAATCGGATGAATTACCCTTCCAAACAGGATAAAATACCTTTCTAGTCATGGAGCAAGGTGTAGTAACCTACCATGCATTCGATTGCACCGGAGATGATGTCGGGATTCGCTGGACGAAATGGATAAACAGACTCAAAAACAACGTTTTTGTGGCATGCAAGATCACTGAACCAGGCATGAAGAAAGCTCAAATGCTGTCAGTTTGTGGAGACGAATTGAACGAAATCGTCGAGGACCTACCAGGGACTGAAATAACGCCCGCAGCTGGTGAGAATGTGTTTGACAAACTGGTGTCTGCTCTCGACAAACATTTCAATCCTACTCAGAACATTGAGTTCCAGAAGTACCTATTCAGGAGGTGTGATCAAAACGAGGGTGAGTCCATTGACAAGTATCACTCGAGACTTTCGAAATTGGCAGATACATGTAAGTTTACGGACAAGCAGTCGGAACTTAAATCTCAGCTCATCAATGGAGCATTCAACGACAAAATCACCAGGAAAGGCCTTCAGAATTCTAAATTGACTTTTACCGACCTCCTTGAGTATGCTAGATCTTTAGAGGTGACGGATGGTCAGCACAGAGAAATGAAACGGCCCGATGTGGTTAGTCAGCCAGTCAATGCTGTCAACAAGCGTCATTACAAGACCAGAAAGCCGCAAGTTGCTCAAACACAAGCGTGAGAGTGAGAAACGTCCCAGTAAGTCGGATCAAGTCCGAAAACCCCCACCAAAAGTGGAAACTGCTGTTGATTGTCGAAATTGTGGTAACCAGTGGCCCCACAAAGGAGGTCAAAAGAACTGTCCTGCACACAATGTACAGTGTTCCCGGTGCAAGCGACTACACCATTTTGCTAATTTGTGTCAATCAGGATCAGGTGCCTCAGCCAGCGCATCCGCTGCCAGCGCCAAGTCTTCTAAGCGTGGTGGTCATCGTAAGTCAAGACATGTTCGCACGGTGAACGCAGCAGACTCGGACAGTGACTCGGACACAGAATACGTGTACGCGATCGGCTCATCAGCGTTGCCGTTCACGTCCGTCGGAATCAACGGCAAGAACACCAGAATGTTGATCGACACTGGTGCCTCAGTGAATATTATTGACTCAGACTCTTGGTGTAAATTAGGTGAACCAGGATTAACCTCATCAGCTACTAAGCTAAGTGCCGTTCGGATCACAAGACACTCTCAATGCCCTTGGATATTTTGAAGCATGTTAACCCACGGTGAGGAGAAAAACATTGCCAGAGTGTATGTTGTTCCAGGGAAGTGTGGTTGTTTGTTAGGCTACGGTTCAGCTTCAGCACTTAGAATTGTGACTCTGGACACCAGCGCTAGTATGGAGACAATATCAAGTGTTTCTGAGGATGTAGTCTCTTCATTTCCCAAGCTGTTCAGTGGTGTTGGTTTGTTGAAAGACACCAAAGTGCAACTTCATGTTGACCCTACGGTTCAACCAACGGTTCAACCGCACCGACGGGTTCCATTTCATTTGAGAACCAAAGTCGAAGAGAAAATCAAAGAACTTGAAGAAAACGACATTATTGAGAAAGTGGAAGGACCTACCCCTTGGGTATCACCTATCGTGACCCCACCTAAGCCAAACAATCCAACGGAGATCAGACTTTGTGTCGACATGAGAGGCCCAAACAAAGCTATTCAACGAACAAGACACATTACGCCAACAATCGAAGATGTTCTGTCAGATCTCAACGGTGCAACTGTGTTTTCCAAACTTGATTTAAATCAAGGATATCATCAGCTCTTGCTCGACGAAGAGTCCCGGTACATCACCACCTTCTCGACACACCTGGGCCTGAGGCGTTACAAACGGCTCAACTTTGGAATCTTTGTGCGTCTGAAATATTCCAAAACACGATTAGCACAGTGTTGGAAGGTTTAGACGGAACGCTAAACGTGAGTGATGACATTTTGGTGTATTCTACCAATATGGATCAGCACAAGAAAAGACTTCATGCAGTGCTACAACGACTGCAGGATCAAGGACTAACATTGAATCCAAAGAAATGTCTGTTTGCTCAACAATCTCTGACCTACTTAGGGTATCACTTCTCTGATGCCGGAGTTTCTGTGGATCCTGCAAAACTTCAGGACGTCCGAGATGCCAAACCACCTACCAACCCAACGAAGTTCGCTCATTCTTAGGCCTAGCCAATTACTGTGCCCGGTTCATCAAATCCTTTGCGAGTACGACCGCTCCTCTTCGTAAACTAACTCAGAAGAGCGAATCGTGGCACTGGGCAAGGAACAACAAGAGGCCTTCGAACAGATCAAAACCATGTTGTTGTCCAACAAAGTGATGAGCTACTTCAATCCAAGACATGAAACTGAAGTTCTTGTGGATGCCAGCCCTGTGGGACTAGGCGCCATATTAACACAGCGGTCCAACGGACAAGTTCATGTGATTAGTTATGCCAGCCGAGCACTAACTCCAACGGCAGCAACGATACTCCCAGCTGGAACGGGAGGCACTAGCTGTCCTTTTGGATGTGAGCGTTTTCATTTGTATCTGTATGGAAGCAGATTTACTGTGATGTCGGACCACCGTCCACTCATTCCTATGTTCAACAACCCACATTCCAAACTGTCAGCACGAATGGAAAGATGGTCCATTCGACTCCAGCAGTACAACAGACTGTTGTCTACCGACCGGGAAAAGACAATCCCGCGGACTATGCATCACGACATCCCTGCAACACAACGAACACCAGCAGATCTGCTAAAGTTGCTGAGGAATTTGTGAATTTCATCGTTTCGCATGCCTCGCCTGTTGCCCTTGATTTGCAGACTATCAAGGAGCACGTCTCACAAGATGAGGAGTTGCAGAGTCTCATGAAGGCCGTCCAGATCGGAATCTGGCCTAAGTCGTTAAGTGCATTCAAAACAATCAAGACTGAACTAACTGTAACTGCTGACAACTCCTGGTGCTCAGAGGCAATCGTATCGTCATTCCCACATCGTTGCGTCAAAAATCTGTGAATCTCGCTCATGAAGGTCATCAAGGTCTGGTAAAGACAAAACAACTCTTGAGAGCCAAAGTCTGGTTCCCCGGAATAGACAGATTAGTGGGGAGGACCATCTCAACATGCTTACCTTGCCAGGCGAACACGATAAGTCACAATCGTGCACCTCTGCAGATGACACAACTCCCTGCAGAACCGTGGCAAAATTTAGCTGCAGATTTCTACGGTCCTCTTCCGTCCGGTGATTATCTTGTCGTAATCATCGACGAGCACTCCAGGTTTCCTATCGTTGAGACGACTCGTCATCTGACTGCAAATTCCATCATCCCGATCATGGACAAAATCTTTGCAACATTCGGAATCCCTGTGAACCTCAAGACAGATAAAGGCACTCCCTTCAACAGCCATCAGTTCAAGAACTTTGCAAACTATCTAGGGTTCAAACACCAGCATGTCACTCCCCGTTGGCTGAGGCTAATGGAGAAGCAGAGCGCTTCATGAGGAGTCTTGGTAAAGCGATCAGAACATCGGAAGCTGAAGGTACCCCTGGAAGCAAGGTTTGAATGTGTTTCTCAGAAGCTACCGCTCTACACCCCACAGTTCAACCAATCAAGCGCCAGCAACGGTCATATTCAAGCGGGACTTAAATATCAAGATCCCAACTTTGTCACAAGAAAGTCCTGATCAGATCCACACAAGTGACAAAGCAGCCAAGACGAAGATGAAAACCTATGCCGATAACCGAAGGCGTACCTCACCAAGTGGCTTGAAAATTCGTGACACTGTGCTCGTTCGACAGGACAAGAAGAACAAGTTGTCCACGCCATACGACGTTCGTCCTT
Organism: Platynereis dumerilii; assembly: GCA_026936325.1. Lineage (NCBI taxonomy): Eukaryota > Metazoa > Annelida > Polychaeta > Phyllodocida > Nereididae > Platynereis > Platynereis dumerilii. The sequence goes on along the minus strand of JAPTHN010000160.1, from coordinate 604,743 downwards.
ACGTTGTGTCTGATGTCAAAGGAACGAAAATCACAGCCATTCGAGATGGCCACATCATCACTCGAAATTCGTCTTACTTCAAACAAGTTCCATCTGTGTTGAACAACCAACGTAATCAGATTCACATCAACCGACGTAATCAGATTCACGACGATTCTGATTCTGATGATGATGACATCATACCCGAGCCAAGGCAAGCAGTTCCCAATCCCCCAGCGGCTGATCCAGCTATCCCCAACGCAGCTATCCCCAACGCTCGCGTCTTGCCTGCTCGTGACAGACGCAAACCTAGTCGTCTGACTGACTATGTGACTTAAGGGCAGAATAATCCCCTTCACATAAGTCATGTGACATATTTGGGCTGTCTACCCCATATATGGTTTCCCAGTGTTTATTCTAGTTATGTGAGCAAGTGACTCTGACTAATCGCAAATTGACCAAAAAAAAAAATTTTTACAAGGAGAAAAGAAGATCGAAGTGAAAATGTCAAATTATCAATGACTACATCAATGTGAAATTATCAATGACTACATCAATGTGAAATTATCAATGACTACATCTATGTGAAATCCTCAAATTATCAATGACTACATCAATGTGAAATTATCAATGACTACTATATCAATGTGAAAAATTATCAATTACTTATCATCGTGAAAAATCATCAATGACTATCAATGTGAAAATCATCAATAACAATCTCAAAGTGACACTACCAAATATACTGTGACTTTATAAAATTGCCATGAATTGATATTGTGCCAACTGTTCATATGAATGATGTTTTCAACTGTCTTTAAATCTAACAGCGGTAACTTGTGAATTTTATGCTTTGTAAAATCAGTACAGAATGTTATTACAACAATAATAATTACTGTAACTTGGATTAATTAATCTGATTTGGTCGTAAGCGTTTTAGCAGCACTTGATGTATATATGTTGCAGAAGTTAAGAACTGTTATCTGTTCCGTATTCAACTTCATCCAGTATACTAGATACATCTGTCAGTGGAGGATGATTTAAACTTTGTAAAAATGTTAAAGTTCAGTTAACAACAAAACTGGTGGATCTATTTTGTATGTAATAAAACAACTTTATTAATCAGCATATTATTTTAGAGTACCATCGCTAGCACAATGTTGATATTCACTTGTCAATAACATCAGCTGTAATTTCTCACCAATTGTAATTGGAATTTAAACTAAAGTGGTGAGGAATGTAGTGTTGTAACTGTACACTAGGGCGCTGACGCCGTCTCTATTGAATTGTACTCCCTCTAGTGGATAACCTTAATAAAGGATTCTGGGACTTCCGCCCACCACCACACACACGTGTCTGTTCAATAAATTACACATAGGACGGTAATGCTTCTGTCCTGAACCGATGTGAGTCAGAGGCCTACTGGCCAAACCAGGCCATTCCAAATGTTCATTTTATCAATATCACTCATTTATACATCGTAGATTCTGTCAATTGTGTATTTTTATTTAAATTCAACATTATAATATTTATTGACATCCTCTCTATTGCATAGCGCAGGGCAGGTCAGACAATTTTCCGCCGCCATTTTCTTGTGTATTCGCGCTGTCATACACTTGTCACACATGTAGAGTGTCAGCATGTGAACACACTCAGAATTGCAGGGCATTGACGGCAGATTCAATCTTAATCTTTCATTGTATTCCTCAATTCCAACCTATTTTGTTCATTTCCATTCAATGGGGACACTTCAAATGCACTGAATTGCTCTTCACCATTTAGGCCAAAGTGCAATTCACTTTCTCACCTCCCTTTCATCTCACACTCATCTGTCACAATAGTACCAAAGATTTTCAATTACCTTCATACTTATTTCATTCCATTTAAACTTTTAAAACAATTTTGGACCTTAAATTAGAGACAAAAAAAAGGCACACGTTTCATGAAGAAGTTATTTCGGGTATTCATTTAAACCACACACAGGTAATGCATAGATAAAAAGACATTTATTTTTCCCCATCCACCAAGCATTTCAATCATGCCTATTGAAAATGCATGAGCAGCATGGCCGGTGATGTGCTCTAAGAGTGCTTGTTTGCAATGATTTAGGATTTAGTCATTTTGTTTGAAATATTTTCACAAAGATCAACCCACCACAAAATTGTTATTTGGATACCAGTGAATAAACTCTGACATCTATCAATTTTTGTTGTTTATTCTGTTGATATTTTAATTTGCCTGCATTTCGTTTGCATGAATATAGTGTTCCCTAGTTTTCCTTTACATCAAGTGACCCAGAAATGCAAAAATCGTACCAAAAAAGTGAATTGGGTTATAATTTTGCCAAAGTTAGTACATGCTTGGGGTGTACATACTTCTTTGCTGAGTTTGGCAAGATTATGACCCTATCTGATTATATATAGTTTCTTTCAATATATATCCAAACTGATTTTTACCTGTGGAGACTTTCACCAATCCAAACTGGATGGCTTCCTCAGTACAAATGGTGGTGTTCCTGTGGAATGATTGTGTCATAAATGTGTGAAAGCTCATAACTGCTAGAGTCTCTGTTTATACTTTTAGTATATAACGTGTGAAAGCTCATAATTGCAAGTTTGTAGCCTAGCCTATAAACAAAGACTCATGCAATTATGAGCTTTCACACATTATAGGCTATAAGTATAACAGAGACTCTAGCAGTTATGAGCTTTCACACGTTTATGACCGATTATTCCACAGGAACAACACTATTGGCACTGAAGCCATCCAGTTTGGATTGGTGAAAGCCTCTGCAGGTAAAATCAGTTTGGATATATTGAAAGAAACTTTATATAATCAAGTGGAATATCCAGAAGAATGTTCAATGAGATAACCCTTATCTGGCATAAAATTTAAGCCACCCACCCAGCAAACACAAAACGTTTCCTGATATCTATAAAAATATCACAGATGTGTCGGATAGAAAATGTTTTCATCAAAATATGATAATGACATAATTTTTCTTCTATCTAAAATATATTTTATGACGATATATGAAATTGATATTTTTAGAATATCATAAAAAGTATCGGTCAAAAGCTGTTTTTAGAGCACATAATTTTTATATTTCTATGATATGTAACCATCATATCTGGAATACATTTTCAGTAAGCAATCTTAATGTAATATTTTATAGATGGCATGGAAACATGGCACAGATTATGTTTTACAAAACCATACCTTCGATATCAATCAGTGAATATGAATATGATGTTTAATAAATATCTGGTAACCAATATTTTTTAAGAATGTTTTATAAATGTCATTTTAATATCTCACACAAAATATCAGTTTATTCCATCATATAAATATATGTTAATTAATATCATAATGATGTGTGTATATATCCTGTTACAGATATTTAACAAATATGTTTTATAAGTGTCGTTTAAATATCGCATAGAAAATAGTTTTTTATTCTATTATATTAATATTTTTTAATTTATATCATAGGGATGTATTTCATGCATCCTGGGGTAGATATTGAACAAGCATGTTTTATAAATGTCGTTTAAATATCGCACATAAAATATATTTTCATTTCATCATATAAATATCAGTCACTCCATATTATAAAGATGTTTTACATAGATCCTGGTGCAGACATCTAACAAGTATGTTTTATAAATGTCGTTTAAATATCGCACACAAAATATCTTTTCATTTCATCATATAAATATCAGTCACTCCATATTATAAGGATGTTTTACATAGATCCTGGTGCAGACATCTAACAAGTATGCTTTATAAATGTCGTTTAAATATCACACATAAAATATATTTTCATTTCATCATATAAATATCAGTCACTTCATATTATAAGGATGTTTTACATGGATCCTAGTGTAGATATTTAACAATTGTGTTTTATAAATGTCGTTTAAATATCACACACAAAATATATTTTCATTTCATCATATAAATATCAGTAACTCCATATTATAAGGATGTTTTACATGGATCCTTGTGCAGACATCCAACAGGTATGTTTTATAAATGTCGTTTAAATATCGCACATAAAATATATTTTCATTTCATCATATAAATATCAGTAACGCCATATTATAAGGATGTTTTACATGGATCCTAGTGTAGATATTTAACAATTATGTATCTTAAATGTTATTTTAAATGTCCACACACTCAATGTCTTTTCATTACATCATATAAATATCAGTCACTCCAATGACTCAATATTATAAGGGTGTATAAGGATACATTTGTTATACACATCCTGGTGTAGATGTACTTATATAATGGAATGAAAACTACTGCCAGTTGGCCCATGACCATATGTCAGAAGTCACTGCTTCTAATTGAACACCCTACCCCCCTCAACTTCTATCATACAAAACAACAGTAATGCTTCAGTAAGACTTATCTTGAAATATTAAATTGTATAGTTTCCTAAAAATAGGGAGAAGTGTGATGTAAAACATAATATTCTTGATTAGTTAGTCAATGCTTTTTCAAGTCGATCATCCATGACCAAGGCCAATAAAAATGGACACAGATACAGAACTACTCAAGATAAGATTTTTAACGTTTGGGTAAAAAAAGGTCCGATCGAGGCACTGGTCCAATCCCAGTGATTCTCCTTGAAGTTCCTCCACAATTTCATGTTGATAGATATAGATGGATAGATAGATAGATAGATATGGTATACCGTAATTGCAGCCCTCGAATCCAGTTCTGGGTGCTCAGGAGGGTTATCGATGAAATGGAGAGAGGGCAAGAGTCCTCAACATGTTACACATTTACCCCATGTGAGGGAGAGTTCTCCGTGGTCTAATGGTTTAAGGTGCTTGTTTGTGCTACCAGTCTGGCTGTGAGGTCGTGGGTTCGACTCCCACTCCTGGAACTCAATTTGGTCCGGGCCCGTGGGACATTAAATGGAGGTGGGTTGTATCCAGTGTTCTGTGCTGGGGCAACTGAAAGACCCTGGGCATCCCTGAATTAATAGGGTATGGGCCAGACTCACAATCTTCTCATCAATCATTATCATACGGCGGTCACCAACACTGGAGAGTGCTACGGCATGGGGACCTTGGGCAATGTTCCTCTAGTCTCTGCCCATGGGCGCCGTTCTATGGCTGCCCTGAGCTGTATCATTGTGGAAGGCTCACCACGAATTTCGTGCCTGCATTGCAGTGCATGACAGAGAGTATTTACAATTACAATTACAATTACAATCTTTTACAAGCCCAGCACAGATACGGATACAAGGGGCTGTCAAAATGTCGGGAGAAGATCACTCAGCGAAAAATCTAACAAGTTTATTTACACTGTACAAATCTTTAATAATTCAATTGAAATTTAATAAGAAGCATTCCTATGCTCCTGCACTGCTAATAATAGCACTTAGATCCAATCAACACTGGATTCCAGAGAAGTCCCTTCTGGACAAATAACTTAAATAGTCTTTGTTTTTAAAGTTAAAATTATTGTCTTTAGGATATTGTCCTTTATATTAACACCGTTCCCGTCTGAATCAATCTCAGTAGGCGAAGCTGACTTCCTCAGAACAAGTCGACATGGTCCGAATCCTTCCATAATAGCCTTGGTTTCAAATGCGCTTGAGAACTACAGATTTACAGTCTGTCACTTTGATACAGAAAAAGAGTGGACTGTTGCACTGTGAAAATGGCACATGGTGTGTCATAAATGCTGATGATTTGTCATGATCATACCCAATACTTTCAATGTTAATTTGATTTGAGGAGACTTATCCCGCTTGTTTGTGACAGCCAAACAAAAGAAATGCATCTGATTTTCACTCTAAAAACAGTTAGGCCTATGACAAGTCAAATGGCCTACTCTCAATCATGACTAAACAAACAGCCTCTATGTTTCCCATGTCGAATGTAGAGAAGATGACACTTCATCGGCTATCATGAGTCAAGATTCAAAGTGCATTATTTACAGTGAACTGGTCCTAATTTTTTCTATATCAAAGTAACAGACTGTAAGACAACGAAATGAAAGATTGATGACTCTCTGGAAAAAGTTGGTCTCCCGGTGATGCCAATTTGGCAATCACTGGGAGACCAATGTTAAACTAGAATGAGCGCTCGGAGATCGCATACCTAAGCCTGCTTCAAATTAAGACTGAAGCTTAACAGATGAAATCCTTTATCAATATTCAAGTAATTATAGAACTTTTTTTTTTTTTAATTTATAGTTTATGTTTCTAAAGGGAGATAAACTGTTTTTCAAAGGGCCCATTGGAGCTATTAATGGATATGGCAGTCAATCAATATGAATCTATCTATCCATTAACTGTCTTTCTATCTGTTTATGTCTCTATCCATTTGTCTGGTTGTTTAAATATTTTTTAAAGAATTATTTGCCCTTTTTTCCTGCAAAGTATGATGAAGTAAAATAACCTTCAACTGATAGTATAGTTTCTATGCAATTGATATGTCTGATGAAAAAGATCTGAAGCCAAGATTAATTGGATAAACAGCCATTAATTGCATTTGATGACGATTACACTGACCAACGCCAATCAAGAAGCAAAGACAATTTGTGTAACTCTCTAATTAACAGATTCAATCAAGATTTACAATTGCTGAACAGACTGTAGACTATCTCTTGGTATGCTTGTGCTAAGATGGTGTGTATACTATTAAAGTGCATGTAGCACGGTAGAGGCCTAATTTCGAATTTCACTGAAGCCCCAAAAATTCTCCAAAATTTAATCAGGTATTCTGTAGCACAAATGAACATATCGTGCCAAAGGAAAGGTAAATCCATTGAGAATTGTTGACAGGAGTCGATTAACAAACACACAAACCCACAAGCAGAGATCTCAGAAAATGCCTACCCCTACAATACTCCGCCTGCAGGCTGAGTAAAGAATGCACTGCAACAGGGTGAAGTATGTGTCCCGAAATGGCTACAAATCTCCTCCCAGTTGACAATGCACGTGAAGTTCACGTGATAAATGCGGGGGAACTTGGAAACTGGTGAAAATGATATAACTGAGAGTTATCACGTGTTTTTGTTCACGTGATAAAAACTCTCACATTTTCACGGGATAACCACGTGATGAATGTCACCAGATTATCATTCGACCATCTTCATGACATTACTGAGAGTTATCGTGTGTTTTTCTTCACGTGAAAAAACTCCCCAACATTTTCACAGGATAACCACGTGATGGACTTCACCAGATTATCACTTGACTATCTTCATGACATAACTGAGAGTTATCACATGTTTTTTCTTCACGCGAAAAAACTCCCCAACATTTTCATGGGATAACCATGATGTGATGAATGTCAGAAGATTATTACGTTGGGGAAATTTCCCAACAATTTCCAGAGGAGAAACACATGCGGACCATCACATGATGATTTTCCCCAGATAAAACAGATGCATTTGTAGCTTTGTACCTGAAGTTTACACCAGAAAATCACATAGTTAAGTGGCGAAGATACCCACCAGAATATGCATATATATGATCAACAAAATAACTATTATTAATGATAAAGCAAGCCAAATAACAAGTAGGGGAGGGCGGGGCATGATGGGCCCCGGGGCATGATGGGTTTGGGCTTTAACTCATAAGTTTAACATTGGAAAATGCTGATGTTTGTTGTTTAGAATACCTTTTGCGAGCCATTATTGGAGAAAAAATTACATGGTTCAGATACCAATGCTTTAGCAGATATTGCCCTTTCTAGAATTTTGAAGCCCTAAAAACTTTTTTTCCTGATTTTCCAAATGTGTTGTGATTATGCGAATGTGATATTTTCACAGCTGTCTTGTTTTACTTTCACAAAGAGATATCTCAACATTTGGCATGAAAACTCTTTGATTTGACTTTATTCTTGGAAACTGGTGTCTGAGGGCATTTATGAAAAATGAAGTTTGGGGCATGATGGGTCTCTTGATTGGGGCATGATGGGCCCAGGCCCATCATGCCCCATGTTGACCAAATATATGTATTTCTTGCAATACAATAGTTGAAGATTGGCGAGAATGGACAATACTGCCCATTTCAATATCTATTGGTATTATCTTATTTACTACATCAGGTACAGAATTAAGAACATAATTTGTGTGGCAAATCACCTTTTATGATGTTAAAATTTACGTTTTTGGACTTTTACCTGCATTTTTAGATGAAAAAGTGATTATGGTTTGCTGAGTTGGTTCAATAACTACCGTTTATCATGTAATGCAAGTTTTTTATTAAGAATATTGGAATTATTTCAGTTTTACAACTATAATGCAATAAGTATTGACCAAAATTTGAAGCTGCCCATCATGCCCCAACTAGGTGCCCATCATGCCCCACCCTTGCGGGGCATGATGGGCACCTGTCGAAAAATTAAAAGTGCTTATAACTCAAACACTATTTCATTGAGCGAAACAAGATTTTCTATGCTTAAAGTAGAACCTAATGCAAAACAGTCAGCAACAAATAGTAATTTTTGTTGGCATAGTAATGACATGGTGGACCTTCAAAGTTAAGGTGCCCATCATGCCCCGCTCTCCCCTAATTCAGTGTAATTTTCATTGCACCGAATTCACTTCAAATGGCGCTCGCCGAATTCAGAATGTGCCGAGTTCACCAGTTTCCGTTCAGTCGAGGCTATCAAGAGCAAACAAGCATGGACAGCGGGAACCGCTCAATATCCATTCAGTGATGCTCTGATAAGTCCCGACTGTCAAGTTGTTACACACACAAAATATAGCTTAAGGTATTCACAGATATTTGAGGTTTTAAGCTCACAGGTATATAGAGGCACCTACTTTGTAATTCTATAAATCTATATCTATCCTGGCTTTAATATGTAGTTTTCAATTTATTTTAATTTTTCTGTTGTTAGCATTATTATAGTTTTTCTAATTTTTTTATTATAATTTAAAATCACATTACTTTATTTAAGTAGGAGCTAGAATGCTTGAATAATTTCAGGCCTTTTGTCAGACATTAGTGTTATAAACTGCTGAGTTTTATCAAGGTTACAATAGTTTTGGTATGAGTCCATTAATTAGTTTTACTAGGAGCTCAATATTCTTGGCTCAATATTATTATTAGGCCTACATGTGTGAATTTCAGGTACATCTAAGGTGGCTCGATACTCGTGAACTTTCCGAGATAGGATTTCTCAAAAATAGTTTAGAATGATCCAAAATATAGTTTATGGCAAAGATATGCAAAAAAAAGTGGGCGCTACCAGCCTTTAAAAAAAAATATTTGAGATTATGCACCAGAAAGTCAGTTCACACAAACCTGAAAACTGAATTTTTTTCTTAAATTTTTTTACTGTGAAGTTTTCCCTGCTATTCGGTGGTCATGCATCCCATATTATGCAATGAAGCATGAAATTAAAGAAAACACTTGAAGGGAAAAGCTGATTGCAATTTCAAAGAGATATATTTAGTTTAAAGGACTTTCCAAGGGTCTCGGAAGAAAAGTTTTGATTTTGACAATTTTTACTTTTTTTATAAACCATAGTGCTAAAAAAATTTACTAGATAGGATTTTTTAATTCTTTGTCGTTTACTTCCAAAAATAGTGGGGAACAATATGATAATACAGACAACCCTTCTACCACAGTAACCACACTTGAAATTGATATACAATTTATTTTTTATTACCAAGTCATTTTTGAGAAATTAGACCTGCTTGAGTAAAATCGCCTGTAAAAATTTTCTATTCTGAGTATCAAGCTGAAACTTCGGCTACTTGTAGTACTCATCATAGCGCATCTAGTGCTGCAAACGGGAAGTCTCTAACCCTGATAGAAGTGGCGCAATTTGCAAACGAAGCGGCCGAAACTTGAAATTCTCAGGTCTGGGCCATCGCCATCTTTCCTAGGTTGAAATAACAGAATCTTCAGGGCATGGTTTTGGGGTGATTTGAGGCTTTGAAAAATCTAAAAAAAATGGAAACATCTAGATTTTACCATTAGAAAACATGTTGAATAGTTGAAATATTTTTATCAGGCCGATTTTTTTAGAAATGCCAGGAAAAAGAACATGTCAACAAAAGTTCGGACATTGACTTTGTGTGCTTTGGACGCACTTTTGACATAGAAAGAAAAATGTAGGAAATTAAATTTCCTAAACATTGGTACCAGTTAGAAGGTGCTGCGTCCGATATTAAGCCCTCCAGAGCGTGCTGCGTCATTGACGCAGCAATTGCACAAGGAAAGGTTGGATGGATACTGAGCTCTGCTCTGCTGATCTACGATAGATAGGGCCTGCCTGGCTGCGCGGAAACATGTGCAGGTGACGTAATTTCGTGAGTAGCGAGCCACCTTAATTGTGATGAAGATGCTACAGAAGTATTTAGGGATCCGCCACTAGGGGCGCCACATATGTCGGTGGCGCCACATGTATATTTCTGATGACGTCATAGGTGCGTGACGTCACATTTTGGAATCTTCGCAGCTTGCACTGACAGTGACTGGTGACATGGCGACTTGCAGATTTGCTTTTAACATGTTTAAGCGCTACTTTGAAACTTTGACCAGCATTTCCATCAAGTTCCATGATGACTCTGCAATCTGAACATGCTCAAGTCACAATGGTCAACAGTGAAGGGACCACAGCTTCAAGCCTGAGCTTGTCCGGGTGACCTAACTTCTTGCTGTCAATGCTGAGGGGGGCGGACTAGACCCAGATAACATTATGGTGGTAAGTCATTTATGATTTAGCATTGTTTAGCTATATAATTGATAATCATTGGGGGGGGAGGGCTATGAACTTTTGGTGAAAAAAAAGTTTGTTTCCCACTTTACACCAAAAAAAATGTTATAGCTAAGGGGCCGACCAGATGATCTTGGGGGGTGGGTGGCTATGGATATTTGGTTAAAAAACAAGATTGTTTCCCAATTGACACTGAAAAAAAAAGTTTGTTCAGCACATGGAAATAAAAAAAGAAGTTTGTTTCCACCTGTAGCTAGGCCTAGGGTACCGGAATGTTAAAATTCCGATAAAAAAAGTTTGTCGCGAGTGCGCATGCGAAAAAAATTGTTCCTCGACGCGCCGCGAACGAAAAAAAAGTTCGTCCCGGGGGTAAAGTCCATAGCCCCCCCCAACTATCGTCTGGTTGGCCCCTAAGCGCTTGAAATTGATGAAAATAACACAAATTGTGGAAAAACTTCAGTATAGTGGGCCGTGAAAATGACCATATTAAATGATATTTGGCAAGTGCAAAAAGTGTTGTTTCCATGGTTAACAACCGTTAACTGGGGGCTACTGCCCCAAACATGACGTTTTTTAAACAATTTAGTCAAAATGTAGGCCTAAAACTTACTGTTTTTTGATAGATTTCCGACTGTTTGCGTCACCAAAATAAATTGGTTGTCAAGCGCTGATGGCGTGAAATAAACATTTTTTGCTGATGACGTCACCACGGCCCGCTATACTGAATGATATCCCAAATTGTTTGTAAATTTCCACCTGTTGCCTGTAGCTAGGGTATCATGTTCGTTGACGCTTTGCGAGCAAAAAGAGAAGTTTGTCCCACTCCTGGGGTTAAATCCAGGGCTCCCAGCGGCCCTATATTTCCTATAATTTCCTATATTTCCCTATATATATTATTTGCTCCCTATATTTCCCTATATTTTCAATCTTTTTGCCAAAAATCCCTACAGTACCTCATAAACAGTACCCTCTAACAATGTCTAAGCTGCTATGGTTGGCCAAGCAACCCTCGCATGCCAGCAGGCCAGTACTGCTGGAGAGCTAAAAATAGAATGGGGCTTTTCAACCAAAAGGGGTACTGCAGGGGTGAGCTGGGCTGGGAACATAAACTATTATAAGGTAGCTATCCCTATATGGTATTTTCAAGGCATTAAATTAGCAATTTCTGTCTTTTCATGTGACATTCAAATGAGTGTTTACTGCTTCATCATTCTGGATGATACTCCATCTACTGATGCACTGGTCACTACGTTCTTTCAATATGCCGAGTCGCCATATAGTTCTTGATAAAAAAAAATTGTAATTTTTTGCCCAAAAGTTGGCCAAATTTCACGAAAAACAACAATTTTTGTCTATGCAGTTAACGTTATAATATCACGATAATATGTGAAACAATTATTACGATAAGTCTTTGAACCGATAAAGGCGATGTATCGCAATATATAGCTACAGTCTGTCTCATCTAGCATGCGAACTGGTGTTTGGCCTGATTGCTCAGCACCTACAAGTCTCACAGTAGAAATACACCGACTCGCGGATAGAATATTTAGCCATTTTGTAATTTGTTTATCACATTTTGGCGATGTTTTGGTGCAGTTTTTGCCCGATTTTTGGCGTTTTCTGACGACAGCAGTCCATTCACACTTGTTTACACTTTTTTACACAACCATAACAATGGCCTACATTGTCGTGACGTCACAAAAAGCACTGCAGCACCTCTCTTGGATTAGTTCCAGACAACTTGGTGCAAGGGTCACTCCTTTAAGACCATGCATTAGATTTATACAGGCTGTCAGACAATAGCTATATTTCAGTTTGCATGCTAGATGAGACGGACTGCATATAAATCGATTACGTAATCGATCCAGCTCTTGTGATAACACAGAGATTTCTCAGTTTTTCCGGGCGTAATTTTAGGCCGTATAGTAAATTAGTAATTTTAACTCCCAAGTTCAGTACCATGGCAGTGATGGTACATTATGGTACAACACCAAAAAATGCATTTCTTGCCAAAGGGGTAACCATTTAATAACCGGGGGCAGGGCTTGGAGTTTTCCTCGGTGCCAGGGAAATTATTTATTTCACAGTAACCGTTACTAACGGCAACAGTAATCAAGCGCACAAAGTCCCCAAATATTCATTCTTAAATTAAATCAAGCAACACCTGTTACACCTTGTTCTGAAATACCCCCACCAGAAATTATTTATTTCAAGACTGCCCGAGAAGAATTTATATTTAGTTCATCAAAATTTAGCAGAAATTATCTATTAAAAAAAACTCCAAGCCCCCCTTAAGATTAAATGGTGGCCCCCTAAAACCTGATGTAATTGTCATTTTTCTATCTTTAAAACTGAGGGCTGCAGGAGAGTTTGAGAAATCCATGTTGGCATGATGTTGCGCAGGCTGTTCTATCTATCTTCCGTGTGCTATCCTGCGTCATCCAGGTTGCTCACCCAATTTTCATTGACGGGCAGCACTTTTTTGGGTCAACTTTATTTTCGTTATATATTTTGCCACTGTTTGCAGGGTTTTTCAGGAAGATATAATTGTTCTTAACTAAAAAAGATGTAATGTGTTTGTTGTTTCCATCGATGACTTCGTTGTTTCCATCGGTGGCTTCACATTTTTCCAGGATTTGTTCGGAACCATAGGCGTGTTGGAGAGGGCGGCAGGGGGGATGGTCGCCCCCCAAACTTTTGAGAAAAGGCCCAAATTCGGGCTTGGAGGCTAAGAAGATGATCATGTAAATGTAAATATTACTGAAAATCAGGGGTTCCCGGTAATGCCGTTGGACGTGGCATGAAATTTGAATCGTGAAATTCAGGCAAATCTCGCTCCCCCCCCCCCCCCCAAAACAAATTCTGCCTATGTGTGTTCCTGGGTTTCCAGCTCTTTTCCTCAGTTTCTGCATAGGAGGTCTTGGTACATGCCTCTGTAGTTTTCTTTGGCATCGAGCATCCGCGCTCTTGCTCTGTTGTTTGTTTAATTGAACGATTACTTAGGCCTACATAATTGCAGAAAACGTGTGTAGTTAATTCAACTTAATTGTGCGAATAAACACACATGTTAAGCAATTAAGAAATTGTTGCATAATTTAAAAAAAAAGAGACTTCCCTGAAAGACCTTCCATTGATTTATCCGTTTAAGTAAATATGAATTAACTGCTCTGCTTGTATTTTTTTAGGGATGTTCCGATATGATACCCGTATCGGTTTCGGTGGTATGGGAGCCCAAAAATCGGTATCGGATCGGAGGCAGTGCTCCTGCCACTGCTCCATATTTTACCAATGGTATCGGTATGGGAATGGTATCGGTATTGGTAAGTATTGGCAACAAAAGACATTATCTGATCGGAAAAAAGTGGTATGGGTCATTATGTCCCCCCCCCCTACGAAGTATGGACATACTGTTTTCAGTTTGTCACATATTTCATTCAAATTTTCGGCATCAGTCATCTAATAATTCAATAGGTCAAGGAAGACAATTTTCTTTTTTGGGGGGGTCACTGTATTTTTTAATGGTAAAAAATTCTATTTTTAGCTTAAAATGTAAAAAAAACTTTTAAAAAAGGCGGAGGGACAAGTTTTAATGGTAGAAATGCAAATGAGGTGTCAGATGAAAGCAGAGAAGCAGTGCTACAAGATATTGCTGGCGCTTTTTTAAACAAAAAGTACACGGACCAAATTTTTAAAAAGCGCCTCCAGCATCATATAGTGCTACTTATCTGCTTTCATCTGACACCTTATTTGCATTTCTACTGTTAAAGTTCATCCCTCGGCCTCTATTTTAGTGTTTTTATCAGATTTTAAGCTAAAAATAGCATTTTTCCCATTAAAAGATGCAGGGACCCCCCCCCCCTCCAAATTTTTTTTCCTTGATATAGTTACTTAGACTACAGGTGCCGAAAATTTGGAGTAAAACTGCACAAATGCCTAAATTCAGCGTCATTTGAGGGCATTTCAGTGCCGTCCAAATAGCATCTGAGAAAACATCCGTTGAAGCAGGGAAAAATCAGGGAAAATACAGGGAATTGCTTGCCTAATTTAAGTGGGTATCCTGCAATGTCTTTACTGTTACTGTGCGTTTCATGAAAATGACCCATATATAATCTACAGTGAGCAAGCACTGTTGCTCATGTGCAACATAGATGAACATAATGTGTACACCCCTTCCTGAATTAAGATTAAGCTTTCTGTCCTTACCAGGGTTCGAAATTAGCGGGAGTCCGTGAGTCCGAGACTCCTTTATTTGTCCACGGACTCCCTACAGATGAGAAGTAAGGAGTCCGTGGGACTGCTTAATTATGAATGCAGCCAAATTCACAGAAGTTTGTAGCTTTGCATAACAGCAATTGACAGCCCAATGCAGCCCACTGAGTCATCTAGTCTCACCCAATTATCCAATCCAATTAACACCAATTCAATTGGGATCAACTTATAGGATAGGGGTACATATATGTCATCAATTGAATTGCAATCATCACATTTCAGTAAGCATCAGAGGTGTGAATGGCTGATTGGACTTCTTTGGTCACTTCAAGCTTGACATTGTAAAAAAAAACTAGAAGGCACATGGAATTTGCAAGTCCATGTAATATTTGGGGAATATCATAGACATAAAATGATTTCAGAGTATGGGTTGACCTATAAATACAAATTCATCACCAAACTATTTATTACCAATTACCAAAATTTCTGAAAACAATTAAAGACTGCTGTATTTGTCCTTGGACTCCTTTAGCTTAGATGTAAGGAGTCTGTGTGACTCCCAAGATTCTACAGCCATTTAATTCATGGCAATTGGCTCTGAATGCAGCCCATTCTCTTCCAGTCACCCAAGTATCCAATCCAATTAAGATCAATTAACCAATTCAAAAGGGTGTGATAGTTTTTAGGATTGTTCTGGAAATGTCAAATTTGTATTGGAATGTCATGTTTAATGTGCCATCCTGAAGTGCAATTAACTTTTATACCTTCAAATATGCTGAAATTCTTCATAACTGAGCTGTCAACTGTACAATGCAAGAAGCCTATAGCCACCCACATACGACATACGTAGATTGATGGCAGATTGTCTTCTCTGGAGAATTGTAAACCATTTCATATTTCTTCCAATATCAGCAATGATTGGATAGTGTAGACTTCTGATCACACTAATTCTTTACTATCTTTGGTCTTACCTAATAGTTATTTTCATTGCGTTACTAAATAGACTGATGTTTTAGGAAAACAAAGATAAAGAAATCTTTATATAATATCAAATTTTTAGAAAATCCGCCAATCACAATACTAAAACATATGGACTCCCACATCTTCAGACGGACTCCCAAAATCTAAAACTTAGGAGTCCGCCTGACTCCTATCAAATTCATGCTAATTTCGAACCCTGCTTACTGGACAGCTAAATAGGCCTACTCGCCAATTAGAATAATGATGACAGAGGTAAAGTAATGCTTGGACGTAAGTCTTTAAAATTTTGTAAGATAATATATTTAAAGTGAATAGATGAAGTAAATTGGACACACAGCAAGTTTTTATTGTGCTCACTGCTCTGTGTAATATTTTCTGGTTTCCATTACTTGTGTTGGTGTCACTTGGTAAGCTATTTTAAAATAAGAAACACATTTATAAATATATAAATGCAGAAAAAAATATATATTTTAATGCCATTTCAGTTTCTTGAAGAGTTTTTGGGGTACTTTTGGAGTTGGAAAGAGGCCATAGAAGCAGAAAATACTACTCAATCGCAATGTTCCTCATTCCGCAAGGACAGACGGGCTTAGAAATCACAGGTTAGTATTTTAGTGTTTCATGAAAGTCTACTTGGGGTTACTCAAAAATAGGCCTACTTGGCTTGTTCCTTTTCAGACCTAGTCTTCTGCGGTTAGTATATATAATAACATTGTTACATTGCACATTGGAGGAACATTAAAATATTTTACAGAAATTTATATTTCTTGAAAAGTGCCAATTCTCACACATCGCCCCATACTAAAATCTTTGACAAGTCAAATTTGTCTTTTTCAACAACAGTAAAATCAGTTTGTGGCCTGATCGAATTCCTGCTGAAGGCTGGAGTAGAGGAAGTATACACCACTCGATTCTCTCAGCATATTTTGGGTGGCACCGGACAATGGCTGGAAGAACAAACAATCCAAACCGTCTGAAATTTTGGTAACTATAAATTTTGTTCCTCCGAAGACTCGACGAAGAGAATGTTAATCCGATTGCATCTTGAAATATTTTGTTACATTTTCAAATTCAGCTCTGCAGATGACTGGGATGAGGTAACAGAACATTTGACACATTTGGTGGGATTGTAAAAAAATCTGCTCCCCTTTCATCAGATAAATCTGTCTTTAATATTGCTATTTGAAAGTAAATCCTGGATCTGCCTGTAAAAAGATACCAAAATGTTTACATGAACAATTTTTAACTCTCGAACAATTTCTCTTTTATTCTGCCAACCATACCTGAAAAAATTTGTCATACCCTTCTATTTTCTACTGACACTGTCATGCGGTTGTATTTCACCTATCTCAGGTGCAAAGTTCTACCACAAGCCAATTCTGTCACTCTGCATCCAAGGCACCTTATGGCGTTACCAGACAATCGTCATGACGTAACAATGCCATTGTCTGAGCTATTGTGACATCATCCACATAGGCGTACAGCGGACACGATTTTTGGGAGGGCGAGCGTCATTTGCCCTAATTTCAAAATCTAGAATTAATACCATTTCCAATGAAATTGCATTTAATTCATTAATTTTTGATAGTTTTTATTTAATCATCTGCCGGAATTTTTTAGCCTTTTTGCCCGAATCTTACTGTTTCCCAAACTTTTGGGGGGGGGGGGCGACTGCCCTCCTTGCCCCCCGTCCGATACGCCTATGATCATCCAGGTAGCAGCACTAGTGATGACATCACAATGTAGGGGAGAGGCAGGTTAGTTGATACGCAAGGTTAGTTGATACGCCCCACCTCCTGGTCAGAGAAATGATCATTTGAGAAAATGTTGCCATTTGTAAGAAGCGGAATAAAAAAACACATCTTCTCATCTAGGTCAATGCACAATCAGAATCAAGATTTAGGAGAAAAGCCAAAAAATTCAAAAATCACTGTCCTGAGTAAATTTGTGCTGAAAACTTACATGTTTTTTTTTCTTGCTATAGTGAAGGATGATTCAGAGTAACTTAGAATATGGATAAGGTGTGTGAAGAGGGTTATTTATGAGCCCTCAAAGATGACCTAGTTTAACTTGTGGTCCAGAGCCCTGCTGTTTTCTGAAATAATTGAGTGGATGGGTTTGTTGATACAGGAGATTGGTTAGGTTTTGTAGGCTGGCCTGGTCAAAATAACTACCCTGACCTATTAGTACAATCATAATGCTAGGTGTTACCAGGAGTTTACATGAAAAAGATCTATAGATGAATCTTAGGTTGAACTTATCATAAGATCACTCCCTCCCAACAGGTCGACCATCAGATCCGAATCACAATGGAAGTAGATATGCATCCATGGGAACAGAAAGTAGATTGGTGAAGGTGTATGGTCAGAGGTGGCGGAACGCTTCGAAAAGTGGGGGGGGCACCAGGCCCTGGGGCACATCGTCTACGGTAATTTCAAGAAGAAAAAAGGGCACTTTATGTATTTTTGGGCCCAAAAGTGGGGGGGCACGTGCCCCCAGTGCCCCCCCAGCTCCGCCGCCTCTGTGTATGGTGTTATAGTATCCTACCAAGGCAGAAGAATGTGACTTTTTCATTGCATGGTCCGTCAGGGTTTTGTGTATCAACTAACCTGCCTGGGTGTATCAACTAACCTTACCAGGTGGGTTAGTTGATACGTTTGACATGACCTCGTTTGACACCATCTGGGGTAAAAACTATCCAACAGAGAAAGTCAAGTTTCCCCATATATTTGAACAATGTATTTCCCCATGCACATGGATATTCATCATTCCAATATCACTGTCCATTTAGCTTGGCGGCGAGATTTTCTGAAAAACGTCTCAACTAACCTGCCTCTCCCCTATTTGCTTTGTTATTAAAATACATTTCAGACTCAGTTTGCTAATTCATTGGCATCAATGAAACCTGTTGATCCAAAAATGCGGAAAAAAAAATTATGGAAAAAAAAAATCTGAAAAAAAAAAAGAAATCCGACAAAAGAATTTTCCAAAAGTTATTTCTTGGAAGTTCCTGGTAAAGAAAAAGTTGCCTCGAGAACGAAAGGAAATTGCAGATGTCTGCCCTGTCTGTTCATCCATAGTGTACCATACACTTGTCTTTACAGTTTCCATATTTGGTTTCATTATCAACTGACAACTTGCATGACGTAACAATGTTGTTACATTCGAGTCAAAAGTCTTTTTAGGTCTATTACTTCCCCAGCCGAGAGTTCACATGCTTTGCATGGTATTTTTGAAATTCAGAATTGTTCTGATAAAATGTATTCATTTGATTATAACCTGTAGGGGAGAGGCAGGTTAGTTGAGACGTTTTTCAGAAAATCTCGCCGCCAAGCTAAATGGACAGTGATATTGGAATGATGAATATCCATGTGCATGGGGAAATACATTGTTCAAATATATGGGGAAACTTGACTTTCTCTGTTGGATAGTTTTTACCCCAGATGGTGTCAAACGAGGTCATGTCAAACGTATCAACTAACCCACCTGGTAAGGTTAGTTGATACACCCAGGCAGGTTAGTTGATACACAAAACCCTGACGGACCATGCAATGAAAAAGTCACATTCTTCTGCCTTGGTAGGATACTATAACACCATACACCTTCACCAATCTACTTTCTGTTCCCATGGATGCATATCTACTTCCATTGTGATTCGGATCTGATGGTCGACCTGTTGGGAGGGAGTGATCTTATGATAATTTCAACCTAAGATTCATCTATAGATCTTTTTCATGTAAACTCCTGGGTAACACCTAGCATTATGATTGTACTAATAGGTCAGGGTAGTTATTTTGACCAGGCCAGCCTACAAAACCTAACCAATCTCCTGTATCAACAAACCCATCCACTCAATTATTTCAGAAAACAGCAGGGCTCTGGACCACAAGTTAAACTAGGTCATCTTTGAGGGCTCATAAATAACCCTCTTCACACACCTTATCCATATTCTAAGTTACTCTGAATCATCCTTCACTATAGCAAGAAAAAAAAACATGTAAGTTTTCAGCACAAATTTACTCAGGACAGTGATTTTTGAATTTTTTGGCTTTTCTCCTAAATCTTGATTCTGATTGTGCATTGACCTAGATGAGAAGATGTGTTTTTTTATTCCGCTTCTTACAAATGGCAACATTTTCTCAAATGATCATTTCTCTGACCAGGAGGTGGGGCGTATCAACTAACCTTGCGTATCAACTAACCTGCCTCTCCCCTACAGTTGCAATTATCTACTGAAAATGTGAAAATATAAAAATCGGGGCCTGTTTAGAAATACTAGAATGCCCGTTGGATAGACAGGTGGCCTGAAAATGCATTTCATATTTGTTGAAGTGCATTCATGTTTGCTATGCTTGTGAAGAATATATAGAAGCGAAATACTCATTATATTAGCCATGCATGCGTTATAGTTTTGATAATAAAAAATGGAAGTGAGTTGAGATCTATCAATGCTATCAATGTATGTCTGGATCTGTGTATCCCTCGGTGTTATCTGTCTATCTATCTATCTATCTATCTATCTATCTATCTATCTATCTATGTATCCTTTGATGTATGACTGCAGCTACGAACATGTCATCTACCATTGAGAGTTTATGAAATGGTAGACACCGTGGCAATTGTGCGAGGATTCGATGGAAGAACATTATTTTCACACTTAGACCATGACAGTTACCATGCAAATACGTATGGTCCCAAATTGCAAGTGAATGTCAGAAGTGTGCGAAAATTGTGAAAGCCTGGCTGATCAGAGTGTTTGTACAATGTGTGTATTGGGATGTATTTTGGTGCTATACGTGAGGCCTACTGAAGATGAATGGGTGGGGTAAATTAAGTGCTCCTCAATTTTTATTTGTCTTTTCTGGTATTTTTGTGGCATTTTTCTGGCACTTACTCATAAGCCCTCCATTAGAATGTGTCCACAACTCAATAAGAACGCGTACCCTCAAGTAGAACGCTTTATGATTATCCCCGTGTATAGGCCTATGCATATAGGCCAAAGCCCGCGAAAATGCTTGATCACAGCACAGGCCAGCTGATGCTGTTGCTTTAGTGGCTGTGCCTCCCTCCGAAATACACTGGCTCACTCAGAAGAGCAGGGGGCGTGGGTGCAAGTAAAGAGAGTGTCAAGTTAAAATGGCGTTGAAGAGGAGCATGAACGAGTTTCGTGAGAGGGGCTTCAGAAAAAGTAGATTTTAAAGAAATAAGGGAGGACTTCTACTAATTTTATTAGCCACACTCAAAGGCAATGTCAGTACGGAGCTTCATGCAAAATGCAGTGGGTGTGGCTAGAGTAGGGATGGAGGAGTAGAGGTGACATCAAAGTTGAAGAGATAGACTTTTAAGAGTAGGATATGTGAAAATACAAAGAAAATTTGACCTGGTTACTTTCAGAAGTTTTTGTTGCAGGTAGCAAGAAAACAAAAATACAACTACAAATCGACATATATGGGCCTACCATTGGACAAGAAGTCAGAAGTTAGAACATTGCCGTGATAATGTTCGTGTCAAGATTGTGCTGTTGTGGGCTAGGCCTACGGTTCACTCAGTGAAGGGATTGGACAACAAAGAGTAGGAACAAGCGGTCATCAAGGCAATTGACAGTCCAGATTAGTCCGACAAAGACTGACCAACAACACAAGCTAACACAACAACAAGCTAGTCAACACCACTCACTTTGCAGCTGATGATTGCTTCATGTTCAAGCCAGGTAAGTCATCATCTCAAAATTAAATTCTCTAGTTTTGTGTCACAAGTATACATGTATTAGGTTATCTCAAAATCAACTGCTGCTGAGCATTAGTTTGTGTCCTGTACCTTTAAAACCCTCCCAGGGGCACCTTATTTTAACACATATTAAGGGGCATCTGGGCCTGATTGGCCCGGTTCCTTGAGATTTCTAACAAAAATAACCAGAAATGTAAAAAATTACCATCAAATTTGCCATGAAAAGTTAGCACCTTAGATGATCGTATTATGCTTCTCATAACTATTTGGTGCTCATATAACAAAAGGTATATTAATTACCTGATGTTGTCAATATTTGCCAACTGCACTTATGTGTGGATTCCTGAAGCGCTATGTTGTGCACCAATGCCACCCATGTTATAAGATTAATGGCGCAGAAATGTTTTTAATTTCATGTGAGAAAGATTATTTTAAGATACCACAATTTAAATTTCAAAGGGCAGGCCTCTAAGTCTAAGGCTTATGTTTTGAATATTTCATTTTTCAGGCAAAACCTTATTTCGATGCATACTGAAGTTGGACTGCCTGGACTGCCTTGGCCTAATTTGCCTTTCACTTTGACCGCATGCTCTACAGCTTTTGGTAAGTTTCAAGGACTCCCTAGAACTTCTTAATGAAATGGTATCTTTATCTTGAAGATATAAAGTACCAAATGTGTACATACAAGATAAAGTTTTGATTGTAATGGTTATTATGTTGCTTTTCAGTGTCAAAAGAGGCTTGTTCCATAAATGCACTACAAAATCATGTGATCGTGACTTCGCCAGAACAAGAACATGTTTGCCGTTCCTGACTTTGACAGTGGTCGTCTGATGCCAGGTGCTGCCAGAGCATGGCAGTTCTGAAATATTTTGTCGTTCTTCTTGGACTTTTCAGACTTCAATTAATGGACGATTTGCTGTTATATATATCATCATGGAATCGACTGTTTATCGTGTTTTATCGTTGGGCAGAATATCATATGTGTGTTTGAATCTGTGTTTTGCCTTTCTGACATTTTTGTAAGCCAGTCGCTTCAAGGCTTCAGTGGCGCACTTTGTCTGAAATTTAATGTACAGCAATTCTTAAAATGTCTTTGTCAACCACGTACTTTGTCAAAACGCACTCTTGTCTAGATTTCTACGATGGCTTCAACAGAGTATTATTCTGTTTATGATGTTGTCCATCCAACAAACCTTAAGCTCGTCATTAATTATTGTGCGTTTTGGCTTACTTATGAAAATTTCGTCACCATCACGCTCTTATAGATGTCAAACTTTGAACTGTCATATGAGGTCAACTCGTTTCGTCATGATGAACGGATTGGTCAAGTCGTATTGTCCAGATTCAATCACAGCTGTCAAGATGTTTATCGTCTGTTATCGAGAGACTATCATTGTGAACTTGAAGAAATGTTTATTGTGTTTATGACATGTATGATTTGTCAAGTTTTGCAGTGAAATTCCAATTTAAACTAAAGACAGTTGTGTTGGAAAAATATTTCAACTTTTGAAAATTTGCCATAATTCGTGAAAATGGAAGTTTTCGAAGTATCAATGTGACAACAGTTGACTGTGCAATTCGATTGCACTTTTTCATTTGTGCCCTGATTAATTGTTTCAGTATGTTGACTTTGATCATTGTGCCGGTGTAGCCTACACTTGATACCTATATCCACTGACTGGGACCAGTCTTTGCGAAGATTGCCGGTCCAAAGGACTTAAAGTTTGGACAGTCCGTGTGGCTTGCATGATGTTGTTGCTAATGTCATAAATCTAAATTTGAATTACTTTGTTTAACTGTCATGTGTGATTATATCTTTGCTGTAAGGCCTGTATTACTTTAACAAGTTATTATAAATTTTGAAAGTCAATGACTGAAGTGTAACTTACAGTAACCATGATTAATTATTAGGCCTATGAATTTCAATGTCTGATTGTCAATGACTTACGTGTAACCTTAGTTCTTATGAATTTCAATGTAAAGTGTAATTTATTTAATTAGTCTTATTATAAATTTCAATGTATATATAAGTTTAATCGTAATGAACGTTAAAGTTTTCTATACTTCTACCTTGAACACTTTTTGCAATTTTATAACTTTTCGCTTGGCGAGGAATATTTGTTGACAAATTAATATTGTTTCATAAATGAATTATATTGTGTTTCCTGACAAATATCACAAGAATATTTTGGAAATAAATATCTTTGTAAAACACTTAAAAGATATCTTACTGATATTTGCATCATATATCCTAATAAAATATCTTTACAATATCTACGCATATCTACCAAATTGATAGAGTCTCGATATCGCAGAAAAATATCGTATAAAAACATCATAATAACGTTTATATGATATACCAAATGTATATCTCATAAAAACACCTAAACAATATTTTTATGATATTTGCATGCTATATATTTTCAAAACACTTGAAAGATACTTTTCAGATATTTGCACCATATATCCCAATAAAATATCTTTACAATATCTACGCATATCTACCAAAATAATGGCGTCTCGATATCGCAGAAAATATCATATGAAAACATCATAATGACGTTTATACGATATACCACTTGAATATCCTATAAATACACTTAAGCAATATTTTTCTGATATTTGCATGCCATATCTTTTCAAAACACTTGAAAGATACTTTTCAGATATTTGCACCAGATATCCTAATACAATATCTTAACAATATCTACGCATATCTACCAAAATAATGGCGTCTCGATATCGCAGAAAAATATAATATATGTTTTTTTCCGATATGTAAAAGATATTTTCATGATATCATTTTGTTTGCTGGGCAGACTAACCATGGTCTGGACCATATTTTTAAAATGACCAAGAAAACAGTGCATGTCGTGTCTGTGTCTGCTGCAGACTAGTCTTCTGCTGACAACCAAAAGTTCAGCGATTCAGAAAAAACCCTGGCTGGACCATAGTTATAGGCTCGGCTGTTGAACCCTTTTTCTTTTTGCTACTGCAACATGTTTGGTAGCTCATGTATAGTAGGGCAGAACAAGATCATGGCTTATAACATCAAAGAAATCATCATGGTTCATACCAACTGCGCTATCACTCTTAATAAAAAAGGTTCTTGATGGTAGTATATATAAAGAACCACAGCCGAAAAAAGGTTCAAAATTTCTTTTAGGGTTCAACTGAGCTGAAAAGGTTCAATACAAGATGGGAAGGCCCTATGATAGGACCTTATGCTCCCAACTTGAGAGAAAGGAATTCCATTGCTTTTGAGCTTTAATAACCAAATTAGGGGAGTCTGGGTCAGCTGAAATGGTAATTTTCATTTCTTATAAAACTCAATTAATGTTTATTAACAGCTAATTTACAAGACTCTAATGAGGATGAGCTGCAGTATTAAATTTCTTCTTTGTTTTTAAAAATCATTTTCTCTAAAAGCAAAGCCCAGGATATTACAATATTCTGTTGAATATTAGGTATATGATTTTTTAATGATTCAGATTAGTTTAAAATGTGTGTATCTAGGATGGCACTTGTGTAAATTATAAGCCAGGGGATGAAATAGATACATTTACGTACAAGTCATACATTATGTGTGAATTGTGATTATGCTGTCTACAAGTGGACTGCTCTTGCATTGCCACAGATCAGAACATATGCTGTCTTGTGTTGCCACCCAGTGACTAGTGTGCTATTCCGCGAGCTCCTGCGAGCGTCCACATACTTTCAACCAGAGGAACATACACAATTTTGTCTGGAAGACACCGGGGCTGTTTCTGAGTGTGCTGATGGCCTTGTCTACTTCCTTAGAGAATGTGATTGCCGAGTCTGACTCTGGTATGCATCGATGTTGAATAGAAATTTTGTGAATGTGCAATGAAATTGGAACTATTTCCTGGGACAGCAATGCTGTAGCATAGAAAATTAACTTTTGTGCCAGGTGGCAGCAGCATGCAGTTCTCATTTTCACCAGACTGGTGATTATGTGTGTAATATAAAAAAGCCAGTTATACAAAACTATAAGAAGTGCACGTTATTACCTTGCAATTTGCCAGGATTACAATTAACGATTAATTCTCAATTATCAAGTATTGTATGAATTGTTTAATCTATACTGCCTGTGGTTGCTTGTGATGTGCATTAATTTTTCATATTTATCGTTGACTTACCACATTTACTAAATAAAAAATACTTAGGAAAAAAGTATGCTGGGCCTGATATATTATGTATACATACATATTGAGCCTGTGAAATGTGCCAATGCAGAAACTAAAAAAAACTAATCTTTATCTGTTGCTTTTAAAAGAGCTCTTTGCAGATCGGCGGTCCACTGGAAAAATTAATTTTCTTATTTTTAATTTGCAATCTGGCGTTGACATGTTATTGACAGTTTTCTGTTGGTCTCCTAATCTTCTTATTTGATGAAGTACCTCAATTCATTTAATTAGTTTGTTTATTGTCACCGATAAGTACTGATTGAGTGCTTGATATAAGCACTGAATCAACCGATTAACCATAAGTGACACAAACAAAACATTTTTAGTTGAAAATTAATTTTGTAACTGTTTGAACCGCTAACCTGCAAACAGCCATATTGTATTGGGAGCTTTCAAATTTGGGATACATTTTTTAAAAATGTTTTCTACATTTATCTTGACATTGGACTTTTGAAAATGTATTTTAAAATAATCGATATGTAACTATGGAGAAGCTCTTGTTCTGAAAATTGGGTTATGCTGCCTCCAAATATAATTGGGTTATGCTGCCTTCAAATGTAATTGGTTTATGCTGCTTCCAAATATAATTGGGTTATGCTGCCTCCAAATATAATTTTTAAGGATTGAGGATTCAGAAGACTATCAATTATTTTCTTAACTTATAGATTGGCTATTGTCATTATGTGACAAATAAAGATATTGGATTGAATAATTATGATATATTTTGACAGTCTTTACCGATAATTTGCAATGATTTAGGATTTAGTCATTTTGTTTGAAATATTTTCACGAAGATCAACCCACCACAAAATTGTTATTTGGATACCAGTGAATAAACTCTGACATCTATCAATTTTTGTTGTTTATTCTGTTGATATTTTAATTTGCCTGCATTTCGTTTGCATGAATATAGTGTTCCCTAGTTTTCCTTTACATCAAGTGACCCAGAAATGCAAAAATCGTAACAAATAAGTGAATTGGGTTATAATTTTGCCAAAGTTAGTACATGCTTGGGGTGTACATACTTCTTTGCTGAGTTTGGCAAGATTATGACCCCTATCTGATTATATATAGTTTCTTTCAATATATATCCAAACTGATTTTTACCTGTGGAGACTTTCACCAATCCAAACTGGATGGCTTCCTCAGTACAAATGGTGGTGTTCCTGTGGAATGATTGTGTCATAAATGTGTGAAAGCTCATAACTGCTAGAGTCTCTGTTTATACTTTTAGTATATAATGTGTGAAAGCTCATAATTGCAAGTTTGTAGCCTATAAACAAAGACTCTTGCAATTATGGGCTTTCACACATTAAAGCTTTCACACGTTTATGACACAATTATTCCACAGGAACAACACTATTGGCACTGAAGCCATCCAGTTTGGATTGGTGAAAGTCTCCACAGGTAAAAATCAGTTTGGATATATTGAAAGAAACTTTATAAAATCAAATGGAATATCCAGAAGAATGTTCAATGAGATAACCCTTATCTGGCATAAAATTTAAGCCACCCATACTAACCATTGTCTGCATGGACCATATTTTTAAAATGACCAAGAAAACAGCGCATGTCGTGTCTGTGTCTGCTGCAGACTAGTCTTCTGCTGACAACCAGAAGTTCAGCGATCCAGAAAAAACCCTGGCTGGACCATTATTATAGGCTCGGCTATTGAACCCCTTTTTTTTGCTACTACAACATGTTTGGTAGCTCATGTATAGTAGGGCAGAACAAGATCATGGCTTATAACATCAAAGAAATCATCATGGTTCATACCAACTGCGCTATCACTCTTAATAAAAAAGGTTCTTGATGCGTGGTATACATAAAGAACCCAAAACCGAAAAAAGGTTCAACATTTTTTTTACGGGTTCAACTGAGCTGAAAAGGTTCAATACTCGTTGGGAAGGCCCTATGATAGGACCCTATGCTCCCAACTTGAGAGAAAGGAGTTCCATTGTAGGAGTTCAGTGCAGCAGGATTATCTAAATGTTGTTTTTGTTTGCGGTTGGAACCTTTTTTAAAAGTTGAATAAGAGCCTTTTAGGGTTCCTAAGCTTTACAAACTTATAGAACCCTTAACGGTTCCATATAAAACCTCTTTGTTAAGAGGGTTACAGAGGAAGAGAAGAAGAAGGAGATCTGCAGATGTTCAGTTTTGGAGCATTTAAATGTCAGTATAGATGTGGCAAAATAAGCTCTTCCAGACAGTCTGTAATTTATGGGGAATAATAATGACCAGACATCTGTATACTTGCAAACTTTAGTGCAGGCTGAAATAAAGATGTTGTCCGCTGTAAGGCTAAATTAACCTTTTACAGACTATGAGCAGGGGCGTATCTAGAAATGGCCTGAGAGGGGGGCCATTACATGGGGTGAATACGGGGCGCTCTGCGGCATTTCCTATCTCTTTTATGTCATTTTTGGCCTGGGGGGCCATGGCCCAATCCCCCCCCCAAAATTAATACGCCACTGACTATGAGTGTCACAGCATCATTCGGCCTGTAGCTTTCAGTCGTCTACAGAAGCAATAACTTTTGCCCTACTGACTCTACATATGTCAGCAAGGGGGGGGGGCGGTTATACGGCCTTTTTTTTTACGTGCGTACTTACTTGCGAGAGCAACTGTAGGTCAGTCAATGCCCTTAACATCAACTTTGGTTAGCATTCATGAGTCAATGCCCTCATATTGGTTAGACCCGTTAGATCTCCTTCGAAATTTATTCAAAGGCTTTCATTCTTATTGCTGAGAATCCTAGGCCCATAAAATGGTCTATCACGCTTTACCCATAACACATAACATTCGCTCTAAAGTCCTTGACCCCTGAGTATAACAAGTTGAAGACAAGACTACACAAGCCTGAGTCGCCTCATTGTATTTTAGGGTGGGACTCCGAAAGAACTCGGGCCTACTTATTCAAAATACTTCCCAACTCAAGTGTGAAAAAAATTGAAGTACGGATGCAGCACGTCTTGTTTTCTTTTATTTATTTCTCAACAAAAATGGGAGTTCAACGCTTCTTTAAGGTTTTTGCAAGTTTTTTGGCAGTTTTGTCTTTGACTTGTGCGGATACTTTGGATAGTGAGGGGGAAGCAATGCCGGATCAATGTGCTAACCAGGGAGGAAGTAAGTCTGGATATTTTTTATATTTTTACATTCAAAAATATGTATTGTTTTTTAAGTTTTCTTCGTAAAGAACTGATTGAGTCAAGGTAGAGGGCTAGTTTAATTGACCTAGCCACATATATTAATAACGATATGTTTAGGATTCTCATTAAAAAACCTGACACAAAAAATTTTTTGTTGAAAATTACATGGGGTCTGAGTGGCCTTTTCACAGACATTCATTTTGTAATGATATGGAACAACAAACATAACATTGAAATTTGTACCAATTCACATAAAATGGGTGTGTGGCGGGGTACGCTGTCCTCCAAAAGTTTGAATACACCAGAAAAAGTGAGTTGCATTATTTTAAGTTACAAATATGAACAAGATGTTTACAGTTCGGGAATTTTATATGCAAAAAGAGTGGACTGTTGCACTGCGAAAAATGGCATTTCGTGACTCATGATAGCCGACGAAGTGTCATTTTCTCTACGTTCAACATGGAAAAAAATGCTCATTTCTTATACCGTAAGAAGTAACACAGATATGTGAGTTTATTCTTTAGGTATCAGAAATGAGCGTTTTGTCTTTTCTTCCCAGAGGCCTCATAAACGAGCTTGGGAGAACCTTGT